>JAPQLA010000020.1:2391866-2410158 GCA_029822935.1 Naso vlamingii
GTAAAGTGTCATGAGATAACATTTGTTGTGATATGGCGCTATATAAATAAAATTGACTTGACTTGACTTGACTTAATGTACTGTAAACTATCAATACTCAGTCTTTGTATCACCTAAACTTGACATCTACACTGAAAACACTTTCAGTGATTGAACCCAAAATTTACAGATCCCCCATGCTTAGTGTATGAATGAAATCTAATCTTTGCAAAAAAAAAAAATTCTAAGTGATATTATATACCTTCCTCTTATGCCAAATTTAGATGACAGCAGCCCTCTACTAAAAACGGAAAAGTCTTTCCTTTGCATTAAAAAAAAATCTGCATTTACATGAACAACCGAAAGCACTGTAATATGCATGCCATGCCAGGCTGGCAGTTGGCAGTGTAACTTTGTAAAATATACTGTAGGACCTGCCAAAGTTGTTTACTTTCTGTTGCTGCTGAGCCCTAAGCAGCTACAAATTAAAGAAATCCAGCCGTAGTTTGACTTCTGAATGCTGCAAACACTCAACTTTGCCTAATGGACTGTCAGTCATATTCGACTTGCTTTAGGTGCACTGTGGAGTGTTTAATTGGAGTTTGGTAGTGCTGGTTACAGGGGCACCAGCATGCCGTTGTTGTGTAAAAGAAAGGCCAAACCGCAACAAAAGTTTACATTTGATGCAAAAACATGTGCTGTGTAAACTGACCCTTAAACAGACTCTCCTGGCTCGCCCTAAACAGAGAAACTAACCTTGTGAAAACAAGCACGAATTAAAAAAAGAAAAAAAGTGGGTAGACAAGCTGGGACATAGGGAAAAAATCTAATGCAATTTTATACGGAAGTCTTGTGAGAAATTGCAATGATGTTTATTTTTGTGTGTGTGTGTGCGTGTGTGTGTGTGTAAGGTGAAGGGTGGCTTTATGTGCTTCCTTCCTCCTCATATAGTTGATGAGGTATACTCTAGAACTGTTTCTGTTCCCACAAACAATATTTTGACGCACAGTTTTAAGAGTATCTACAAATACAAAAATACTGATCTCTGGTCCATTAGGATGGCACTCCACACTCCACATTATTTCTATATATAAGGCTGCAAAGCTAGTTAAAACTATAAGGGACATGAACTATAACGCAACATACTTACGCTGCACAATGTAAATTAAACTCAGTGTTTAGCTTAGGACAGCATCCATCATCTGGCATGGATGGATACACGTCATCACAAAGGCTTTAGCCAAAGTTCTTAAGGTCCGTGACTGACTCTCCTGCAGGTTAATATAATAGCAAGATAAGGAAATCATTGCATGCTCTGCACAAAGTGTGAACTAAATTTACTGCCCAGATTACAAGACATATTTTAAGCAGAGGTAAATATTTCTAGACAAAGGAACAACCCTGAGATGGGTGGAATGTCTTCTTTGGTCCAAGGCTATTGTCACTTGTCTATCTTGCTCAAGAGGCCCCTTACTGCTAATGTGTATCAAAAACGCTAACATTTAATGTTTTGTATGTTTTGTGTGTGTGTTCAATAGAGAGAGATGGAGAGGAAAAAAAGAAAGAGGAATGAGAAGAGTAAAGAGTGATCCTACCAACATTTTGTGCCATCAGTTGTTGCTGTTGATGAGATGAATAATTGTTTTTTTCTCTGTGTCAGACTTAGTGTGGCAGCATAAGCATTTTAAAACTTTTTTTGCATTTGCAGTGGTAATGTTATTTTGACTGAAGGTGATTGTGATGTTCAAATATGAGGTCTGTGCTAGAAGAAAAATAAATAGTCAAAAAGTTATTTACAAACAGCAGCAGGACTTGTTTTTTTCGTCTGTTTCCCTTCTAGACACACATTTATACATGTTAAAGACATTTTCAACAATTTTCATCTGAAGTCAAAGCACAGGCTTAGCCAAAGTCATTTGAGTTTTCAAAGTCAGAGCATGTAAACACCCTGCTATCTTTCTTTAAAGTGTCATAGTTTGCCTCTCCTACCCATTGAAACAACAAGCAACGATAAATATGCAAAATTTGTTGAGACTTGCAAAATGAGGGTTGCTGAGAAACATTGTAGGTGACAGTCACAGTTGATTAGATTCATGCACCATAACTACTTCTTGGTTTTGTTTAGGCAAAAAAAAAACATGTTTTGGGTTAAAATAGCAATTTCCTTGGAACAGTCAACATTCACCTTTGGCTTCACATGGGAATCCTGAGTCTTTTACATGACCAATTAGTCTACCCCCACCTTGTCCTCTAGGCCGACATTCATCCTCTTAAGGCCTCGGTCACACACATGCGAAATTATATTGGCCTCCTGGTTCACTGCCATTCACTGCAAGCAAAGGGAAAAAATAAATAAATAAAACATCTGTTTTGACTGCAGTGAACTTTTGTGAACATGTTAACCACATTTCCTTAAAAATCTTACAACATTAAGTGATTTCAGCCTTTTGTTAAATTCTGCATCTAAGTGGCCGTGACCATAACATCTCCTCTCCACCACAGACATCTGAAATGATTACTGACAACAATTCCAAGAATGGTTCAGTTTGTCACGTACAATACAGTATGTTTGCAGTGAAATGACAATGTAGAGTGGAATGCTCGAAAGGCAGTGCCAAAGTATAGTGTGCAATAAAAACTGATAATTAGAAAAAATCTGAAAATAAGAATCAGGAAAAAGAAATTTAAAAGATAAAACTTAAATAAAATAAACCACTTATGGAATACAATCCACGTTTATATTAGCCCAGTTGTGCAGTCAGTCAGTATAAATGTAAAATGTACATATGTCAAAACTGCAAGGCAAACTTTTGAATCCAAAATAACTCGAGGGCAAAATGCAAAGTGCAAGTTGGTGCAAAGAATTCACAGAGAACATTGTGGCGGACAAGGTTGAAACTTTTTCTTAGTTATTCTATGGTGTACTTGTGGCTACAGAGGCATTTGTCAGAACACAACAGTCAAGTATGTCATTCAAATAGAGGGAGAGGCAACAAACGATGCCAAGAGCAAATGAAGCAGTTATTTGCACAAAACACACATTGCAACAGAACAAAGTCAAAAGCAAAGTATGGTAACCTCAAGCAGTTTGGCTAGTAATGTGATTAAACAGATTTACTCAGCAGATGAAATTCACCCATCCACAGTCGGCAAGATACATATTATCACACACCTACAGACAATTTAGAGTCTCCAGTCTACTTAAGCTGCATGTTTTCTGGCTTCAGTAGGGGCTTCAGTGCTATTTTTTATTTTTGTGATGTTTTCAAAATTTGCCCTTTTCATTGGTTTTCTGGTTTGATCATTCATCAAATCATAGATTTCATAAAAGTCTTTTTTGTCAAATTGTGATCATTAAAATACTCAGCAAGGGAAAGTACAGGAAGAGCAAGAAAGAGCAAACCGAAGATCAAGGTACAGAGAGGACCTGTGCTATGAAAGATGAAGTGAGGGGTAGATAAGCGCTACAAAGGGCTTTAAGTACAAAGTGAAATGAACTCTAGTATCTTTGATCCTGGCTATCTCTCTTTGTTTTAAGGCTTTAGCTTTCCAAAACCCTTCATCCTGGCCCTGTGAAGTACAGAACAGAGTGCTTGATTTGGCCTGCTGCTTAGCAGCCGTATCCATGGCTAATGGCAGTGTATTATTCTAGGGGAGGAGAGTTCGCAGGAAGATTCTGTGTAGTTTTTTTGTTTGTTTGTTTTTGTCAGCACACAGTGTCACTGTGTGTTAGGATTTAATGTAATTCCAATTTCTTTTTGACAGCCTTCACATTGTTTGTATAAAATTAGACAATCCATGTGAAATTAGCTAAGTTCTAAGCTAAAAGTTGAGCTTTCAGTTCTTGAATTTGTAGTATGAAGGTTGTAATGTCACGAACCCTGTGCTTTGTCTCCCCAGCCTGTCTCACCTGTATTAGTTGTATTTAGTTCTCTGCCTGCCCCAGCTGTGTCTTGTTAGTTGTTATCCCTCATGTTGCCTATATCAGTCTTGTCTTCCCATGTCATTCTTGTTGCAGCATTGTCATCTGTCCCATGCAGCGGTGGCGAGATGAAGCCCCTATAAATCTTGAAGCTTTCCAGCCAAATGTGTTGAAAAAAGGTTCATTTCTCGAGGCTTCAAATGCACTTTAGGGACACCGGCTGACTAATAAAAATATGGTCCAAGGAGTGTTGTTGGCACAATAACGGTGACAAAATATGTTAAGGGCTCTCTGCATGCATGTACATGAAATTTTTGTCAAAACAAGTAAATGATTTCATTCAAGTATTTACATTATGTATGTCAAATGGCTTGGTTTGCAAAACCACTAAAGCAAGACACTTCACTGCCTAGTCTCAAACTCAGGTCCTCCAAACAGAGTTACCTATGCTTTACCACCAAGCTATTCATTTTGTCTGAGTTTGAAAGGCTTTTTTTTAAATAAGTCTTTTTTAACAAGACTATGTTATAATCTGTATTATTATTTTAATGTCAATAGTTGATTGATGTAAGAGTAGTGTAGTTTATGGGCAGTGAAAGTGTTTTTGTGACAACTTTTTTGTGAAAGTTGAGAATAAGTGGGGATGAGGTTTTATTGGGATGGGACAGAAGGTCGTGGTTGTGCTTGTTGTGACATTGGGGTGACTAAGTTAATGATTTTTATTCAGAAAAAGTATCTTCTCCACCACTTTTGGGCTCAAACAATTTCTCTTCTTTGACACGATTTCCCCTGCCTTGGAGAAGACCCTTTCACAGGGGACAGATGAAGCAGGGGTGCACAAAAATTTTCTTGACAGCATGAACAAATTTGGATATACTCTTCTATGAGATTCCCAGTATTTGAGCGGGTCTTCCAGTCGGGAGATGTTCAGCTCTGCCAAGTAGCACTGGACTTCGACGATGGCATCAGCTGTGCAACTATGTGATTGTTTAGATTTTTGGACACTTGCATCTAAATGGTGCCACAATCCTGAGGAAAAAGAACAAATGGGTCATCAAAAGTAATAACTAAATGTCAACTTTGCATAAAGCATACACAAAATACCCGAGGAGGTTGAGGGTCCCTCAGCTTCACCAGTTGGAGCTGGCTGTGTTGGTGGTGGTGCCTCTCTTGAAATCACTTGTGCTGCCTCAGAGGTGAGTCTCTTTGACAGCTTCATCTGCCCTCATTTCGGTGAGGAAGCCAAGGGTTTTAAATCTTGAGTCCAGCAAGGCTGGCATCGTCAAAATACTCATGGTCTAAAAATGTTGTAGTTTTTCCCTCATTTGATGGTACAACACATCAGTCAGCTGCCAGGCCATTGCTGTTGTTTTGGTCAGCACTTGTTTTGCTAATATGTGGTCCAACATCTTAAGCAGTGGAATGACTTTTGACGCTGAAACCTGTCTCTCCTCAGACAGCTCCACGGTGGCAGCATTGAATGGTGACAGCACACCAAGACACTCTCCAGTAGAAAAATACTCATCAGGAGTCAGTAGCAAAACATCTGTTTGTAGGGATGAAGTTGCTGCACCCACTGGCTCCCATTGTTTGAACAGCCTGTTCAGCATTTCATATGTGCTGTTCCAGCGGGTTTCCACAACACAGTCTCAACATTACTTGATCATAATTTTCCACGATGCATGGTGGGACTGAATCTCTATCACAACACAATAAAACAATATTTATGTGATAGTTTTACGCCTTCATTCCTGGGCACACAAGTAGAGCTGAAGAAGTTAGCTCTGGCTAACCACTTCTTGCATCCACCTGGTGATAATGTGATGTTATTTCATGCAAAAAAAAAAAAATTGTCTTCTTCCATGATGCATGGTGGGTCAGAATATAAAAACATCTATGTGATTATTTTACAGGCTGTAGAAAAATGTTAGCCGCCAGCTTTGCTTGTGCTGTTATTGTGCTTTCTACATTTAGCAGCCATTATAACTCCAGGAGAGCCCTCGTGATGCATTATGGTACATTTAGGTACAGCAAGAGCGGCTTTGGAAGCAGGGCAAACTCAAAAAGTTCAGCTTTCTCTGTCAATATAGCAAAAACTAAGGAATTTATTGCTTCAGCTGAGTACAATTACCATCAACACTGATTGGAAATACACATGAACAATGGGGCAGGTCTTCAGACCTGCATTAACTGAGTTTTTAAGCTACATGGGGTCAGCAGAAATGACCTGTGAACACAACATTTAAGTTTATGTAACCAACTTGGCAACATTTTTTCCGAAACATTATGGGCTCTTTTTTCATAAATCTTGGTGTAGGGCAGGTCTAAGTTCTGGGCGCAGAGCGGATCCTTGTTTTTTTGTAAATTACTATGAAAGGCAAGCAGGGGGCGTTCTACCTCTTTTTTACTGGGCACCCGTCATGTACAGTCAAGGTATAGGGTCTATATGTTTGAGACTGTTTCGTTTCATGTCCCCTCTGCTGAAAAAAAAAAGGTTTTGCCATCCCCAAACCTCACCTTAAATTGGCCACTACTAACATCGCCTCAGACTAGGCTTGGGAAGGTTTCAGGTTTTATCGGTTCGGTCCAGTGTACAGGCTTAAACCAGTTTTGTGTTATGCACATAAGCAATACTGGTGTTTATCAGTACACCAGATCCTGGCATACATCAGTAGCAACATGTTCCGACACCCAGGGGCCTGACGAGTGCAGAAATTCAACTCTATTGCATAAACAATAAGCACAATGTTTGATTATTCTATGAATCAAAAGGAATGAAAGCTTGACTGTGTGTGCTGCGTGCTGCTGATACTGCAGTCTCCAGCACCGCTGAGCTGCTGAGGAGAGACTGGACTGGGGAGATCAAATTACAGCGGGGGGAGGAGACAAGCAAGTGGCGAAGTGTTTACTATTGAGTGTATCTCTGGCCGGCAGATTAGGAGACATGATGGAAGAGTCCTTGGTATGAGAAAAAAACGAAAACTGCACCAATGTGGCAACATTTTGGATTTGAAAGTGACAACAGAGGTGAGCCGAAAACCTGGATGAAGCAATATGTAAGCATTGCTTTAAAAAAGTAAAATGGCAGGAGGTGACAATACCAAACCTCAACCAATAAAGAAACCTCAAAAAAGCCCAACAAGACCTCAGCTTACCGGAGCACTCTCTAATTACGGTAATTGCTCATTATTATAACAGCCCTAGAGAAAAGAAAATACAAAATAAAAAGTATTTAAAAATATCTCATGCATAACAGTGTAAATAATGATGAGATAGCCTTTCTGTTCTCATAATGTTAAAATGCAAGAAATAATAACCTCTTTAAAATGACAGTATGAATGTGGTATTAAATTTGACTTAAACTAAACTAATGCCTGACACTACTTGTTTATTATTTTTGCACACAACAGGATTGTGTAACTTCTTAGGGCTCAAAACAGAAAATGATTAAGCGCATTCTGGAGCAGTCCACCGCTATCGCAATGTCCTAACTGATGACAGATGCCCGCATCTCTGACTTGGCAAGATGTCGATGTCTTGGAGTCAATCAGCAAAGCCCTCAAGTCAGTGAATTTACTGACATCCTCTCGGGGGAAAATTATGTCACGACACTGTCTGTTTTCCCCATTCTCCGGCTCATCAAAAATTAGATTTTGGATGAGGCACAGGGGAACTCTGACCTCACCAAGACTCTAAAAGCTGGCATCATGGCATGACTGGAGGATAAATATGACAATGACTCTGTAAAAGGGCTGATGCATGTGGCCTCATTTATTGATCCACGGTATTGTGAGAGTCATTTTGCAGAGGCAGATTTGGGTGAGATTGAGGGCAGAGTTAAGGAGGAGGCTGTTACTCTCTCTGAAATTAATCGAAGAGAGGAGGGGGGGCGGCAGGAGTGTGAAGCGGCCCCACTGCCACCTTCCAAAAGGAAAACTCTGGGAAGCCCTCTCAGTGCTAAATCTACGGTTGCTGTCACTCCCAAAACAACAGAGGAGAAGGCTGCAGCAGAGCTGGTAAACTACAAACAGGAGGGAGTTATTGACGGAGAAGCCGACCCGTTAGAGTGGTGGAGAATGAAAGAGCCTCGCTTCCCATTGCCCTCAAATGTGGCATGCAATTACCTGTGTATTTGCGCAACAAGCATACCATCTGATAGAGTGTTCAGCACTGCAAGTAATGTTATGAAACCTCAAAGGTCTCTTTTGAAGCCAGCAAAAGTGGACATGCCAGTTTTCCTGTCCAAGAATTTGTAAAGCACTGACCCTTAAACAAGAGACTAAGTCTATGCCATGCAGGCTTTAATGGCAAGATTTTTTTTGGAAATTACTTTTATATTGTAGTATATTTTACAGAGTTATTTTTAAATATTTATATCTACCTGCTTTCTGTTTGAACCTAAAGTCTTGTGTTACACTAATGACAGCTGAGCTTATATTGCCATTGTATTTACACTAAGGCCTATTTGTTCGATTTTATACTGTCTGAGTTGTAGTATGGTCTGTGCTAAGTTTTGTTTTATTTATTTTGATGTCACACGTTTGGTTGCTGTGACAAATAAAAACATTTTGTGTCACTCAATTCAGTTCTTCTCTTATGCCACACTATACAGTCATGTGTTGCAGATAAGCCGACAAGCGCTACGCTCTATCAGGAGCGCTGTTGAATGAATGGTGTGCGACTCCTAGTGGTGACAGCTGGTATTACCGATTAGGTCTGGGATTGATCTTAATGTAAAACCGGTTTAGAAATTTTTACACCAGCCTGAGCCTACCTCCTATGTGAAAAGTGCATGGTGGGGAATCTGGTCAAGAAGCAGCAGGATCAAGAGGGGTCTGGGGGCATTATGGTTTTGTCCCGTAGACCGAGGAGGCACCCACCTGGGGAGCATCTTTCCACAAAAAGCAGAGAGCAGAAAAAGAGAAAATCAGTTGGCAGAAGTAAGCCTAAAGGGAGGAAGTCTGCTTGGAGCATCGATATTTTTTGATCGAAGCTAAAGAATGGCTCTTCTACATCAGAAATCAGCTGAGTGCACCCTGGTGGAGCTGGATTTATTTTCAGCTCTGATGACACAGCTTTCTATTGAGGATAAGATCCACACCGAAATTTTACCTCTGTCCGCCATTACCGACAGGGTCCTATCGAGTTCTTTATCCATGGAGACAGTGAGAAGTACCTGGTCAACGATGGGCCTAACAAAATTAGAGAGCCACCTTTACCGCTTGCTCTGCTGAAGTACACTGGGTCCTCTTCACAGGGACATATTTTTCTGCAAAAGACTTCTTTCGAACTCAGAAGACATCAGAATTAAACTGACCCGGGCCAGCAATGCCTTCTGCCTCATGGGAGCCCGTGACTTGAATTTCCGTGTCAAAATATTGGGGGTCTCTTTGTTTGTCAAAAAAGTAACCGTTTCCCCTGCTGTCCATTTGGGTCACAAGGCGGCCCTGCTGAAGGGCAACACCCTGTACCCTCTGTCATGCGTCAACATGAAAATATACTCCATCCTGCAGAACTCCAGGATATGCAACCAGGAGAACCTGTTTCTGGGTGTAATGCCAAAATATGTCGCGTTGGGCACAGTACACCAGAGGCCTTCACGGGGAGAAGAGACCTGTCGCCCTTTAATTTTATCCACAACAACATGGAATACCTAGCCCTCTGCCAGCACGGCCATCAAGTTCCCGCCAAGGCTTTTCAGCTCAAGTTTAACCAGGGAATTTCATTCAGGGAGTTTTACAACATGTTAGCTGCCACAGGGACACACCTGAAAGATTTACCTCTGAGCATCCACCACCGGGGCTTTTAAAATGGATACACTTTATTCGTGGTTAACCTCAACCCAGGAGAAGACAGCAAAAACATGTCCCCCATGTCCAACCGCAGTTTAAGACTGGAGACGAGATTCAGAGTACCCCTGCCTCAGACCACCACTCTCATCATCTACGCCTGTTACCATTCCATACTGGAGATCAACTCTCAAAGACAGGTGCTGGTGTATTATTACTGACCTTTTTTTTTTTTTTTGAACTGTCATCAACATGAATAATCATCAGCTGTAAAGTCTTTTGCATCGTTTGTTGGAAAATGTACTTTGCAGCATGTGGGCCTGCATTTAGCTACCTTTACTAAACCGTTCCTTCAGATGCCCCGCCTATGTTGATTTGAACACGCATGAAGGACATCGACCTGGGGAACACTGGCTAGCTTTGACGTTGGAAGAGGATGGCGTAGCCACCTTTTTTGACTCTTACGGATTCCCACCGGATTTTACTCATTCACCCTCGAGCACTTAACAAGAACATCTTTTACCATGACCGTCAGCTTCAACACCCGCTGTCCGTCATGTGCGGTCAGCACTGTGTTTATTATCTTTGTCAACGGGCCTGCGGATTATCTTCTGAACGAGTACTGTCTTTGTATGACCAGGATGTGATAAAAAATAACCTTAAAATTTTTAACTTTGTGAAAAAATATTGTAGTTGTATTAGAAATCAAAACTATTACAGCCAAGTAGCCTGTCCTTTACAAATGTTTAGAGATTGTTACTATCTGTAAAAAAAAAAAAAAAAAAAAAAGTTTGTAGACACGGTAGAATGGTTTGAATGAACGTTTTACTGAGAAAAGATGAAACATATTTACCTCTCGGCTTTTTTCTTCATCACAAATTTATGATTAAAGGGTGATCCAACGGGAGGACAGGGTTATTTGTTTTTGTTTTGTACTCAGCATTTTGCGATCCCTCTTTTTTATTGTGCTGACATGACTTATCTGTTTTTTGGGGGCACATACACAATTGGCCACTGGATAGTTGCTGTTCAGACTAATGGTGTGGCTGTGTTTACCCCGGTGAAATACATTTTGAGTCAGCATCATAACGCTCATGTTTTGATGATGTCTGTACTGTGTGAATATTTTAACCACTTCAGGATGGTCAGAGGCCTGGAGGATCACGTCATCCAGAATAACCAAATGATTTGGTCAGGTGGAAACAGGTTTTCATTTTCAGAAGAATCAGGCAGTCCTTTGACAACACATTTATTCATCTTTTGAAGCTTGGTGTACATAGGTTGAAAAGAAGTATATATCCATACAGTGTTGTCAGGCTCTGCATTCATCACATGTTCACAGTTTTCCAGTACACTTTTACCAAAATTGCTTTTGCCACAGCCATTCGGTCCCACAATCAAACACAAAAAAGGCACACAAAAACTAGGGTCAAAATCACTTTGCCCCATGTCGCAAGTGTGACATTTTTAACTGAATAGAAAGCTAACACTTAGTAGCCGAAAGGCAGAGTTTTTCCATCTGGGAAGAGACGTCTTTTGTCGAACACCCCTCTAAACTTTTTCCAAAATGTCAAGTTTTTCAAGCTGAAGTCCCTTTTATTGCGCACAATGTTGTGCTGAGGGACCTCAATCGTGCCCTCATCCTCTCGCCGCTCCTTAGAGTGTTTAAGTAATCCTCCACCAGCTAAGTTGACAGATTGCAGCATTCCCTGGTCTGCATGATGCCTTTGACGCACAGCACTGTTTTTTTCTCATTTCTGGTCTGGTAGGCGTAACTCTTTGGACCCGCTGCCATGAATACCTGAATACTGTCACGCAACCAACTTGTCTGTCAACTGACCCAAGTAGTCCCCCAGTTCTAAGTAGTCCCCCAGTTCTAGCGGAGTCTTCCCTTCTCTCACCACGTAAATTAGGCTGTTGGTGTCTGCATAAAAACAAATATGTTGTTGACACCACCGTACTTCCACTGAACCATCGTGGTTTTGTCGTTGATAAAGTGGAAGTACTTTGTGTCCCATTGCCCGAAAACATCATGCGGAGAAATTCTTTGAGTTCGCCGATGAGGGTGGTCGGAGTGAGATTGCATCTCTGTGCAAATTTACCCCAGAAGCTGTTGAGACACAGTTTAGACACCTGTCTTTGGCGGGGTTGACCTAAATTTTGTCAGGGTCAAACCCTGATGGGTCTGATAGGCCCTGATGTACTTCTCCCTGCTTTCCTGATCCTTCGCATCGGATGGATAGCCTGAGGCTTCCAGTTTACCCTTCGGGAAGGTGTGCGCATAATTGATGAAAATGGAAGTGCTCCAGTTCTCAAAGTGCCACACCTCCGTGATGTTGGCAAGACTGTACCGTAGCTGTAGGGCTTTGTTCAGTTCAATGCTGACCCAGACCCCTGTCAACGCTCTGGCCTCATCATTATGTTGGCAGGGACCGTCCTGACGATCAATTTCAGTGCAGGTGCAGCAGAGTGTAGCGTAAACACTAGGTGGAGTGTTCATTATTAATAAGATATATTAATATTGATGGGTAATAAAGTTTACTCAGGCCTAGTTCAGACAGAAAGATTCATTGGGTGCCACCTCCCAGAATTATCCAGATATCATTTATCAATTCGGGAGGAAATTAATGATGTGAAATTTATAATTATGGAACAATAAAAGAGAACCAGGCAATTATCAGTTACAAAATATTAGCTGTAGGCTGTCTCAAGGGTGAAATTCTTGTAACCGTGACAGGGATCTGGTACTTCTTACTGCCAAAAGAAAGACAAAACAACCACAGACTTAGGCCGTTTACAATTTTATTTACAGGTAAATATATGACATGGCCATAAATGAGAGTGAATAGGCCTAGATGAGCTCATAATGAAATGAAATGAAATGGACAGTTTAAGTAGCTGCTGAGTAAGCTAATGGCAGATGGTGAAAGAGAATGAAACTGGATCCTAACGAATGAGATGTTTGGAAATGAATATTTGATTAGACAATTAGATTGATAAACTATCATACTAAATTAGGATTAGGCTAAATTAACGATTTCAGACATCACCCTCATGAAAGCATTCGGAGCTCACGTGGAAATTTGCCATTGTAAAGTAGAAGAGAGGAGGAGATGACTGGACACAGCTCCCTCACAGGTTGGTTCTAATCTAAGCAGTGAAACAGCCAGCGTTTGGTTCTGAGTGACCGTCTCCGGTGCTGACGGTAGAACGTCTGTTGACTTTTCAAGAGAATGTGGTTCTCCGCAGGATACTTAAAAATGAGCAGTTGCAGCTTTCTTGTTGGTGATGATCAAAAATCGGAAAAAATGTACTTAACAGTTTGAAAGAGTTAACATTTGATCATGTGGCAAACTCACAAAAATGTTTCAAAGTCTGTTCAGGTAAAATAGTAAAACATTACAATTCTGCTTTAAATAGCTTGGATCATCCAAAAATGGACGATCGTAAGACGAGCAAAAGTTACACGAAAGGAAAAGAGAGACTAAACCCATTTAGAAAAAAATAACATCAAATACAACCAGCGTATTGGCTAAGACTTCAGAGGCCAAAGCCTAGGGCAAAAAGCACAAAAGACTGCCTGCAGCAGGCCCGCATTTGGGTTTTTAAAACATGACCACCCCTAAAGTTCTCTGCCAATAGAAAAGCACAAAAGCACAAAAGACTGCCTGCAGCAGGCCCGCGTTTGGGTTTTTAAAACACGACCACCCCTAAAGTTCTCTGCCAATAGAGAACCGACTAATTCTCACAGGAAGTCCAGCCTTTGTCTGTTCTACCAGTGAGGAATCGTGTGGAGTCTGATTTACAACACTAAGACGAAGTGTGCAAATCTCTTTGTCTGCAGAGGAATCTGTGCAGGCTATGAGGAATAACTTTTATCAAAGTAAAGTTCTGTTCCTAATTAAAGGTTTTTCTCTCACCATGACCATATACCTGAAAATATAAAGTGTGATCAGTAACAACAGTTCCCTTATGTAGAGATATGTTAAAGACATTTAGTTAAAAGACATTTAAGTTACAGAACACTTTGTGAACGCTGACCTTAAACATATGACATATGACTTACTGTGATAGAAAAATAATGTAATTACTCAATAACTGTTGTTCAGACTTGTACTAAAATACGCAACACTAATGTAAGGGCCATTTTTAAGGGTTGTATGTGTATGGGACACCAATTTGCCCACCAGGTGTCACCCTTGCGCTTTGTGTCACATGTTTACTTAGGTAGGAACTTTTGGTCTGACAACAGGTGTTGCTAGACGGAGGAGCAGAAAGAGTTTTCGACCGCTATGCTGGTACGCCACGTCAGGTGAAGGAATATGTTGTACTGTGAAAATGTTGGATTAATTGAGCGTTATGGGCACTGATTTTGGTTTCTTGTATGCAACACATTGAAGACCATTGCGGTGAGCAATAAGTAATTCATGAAATACAACGAGGATGAAGTTGGACTTTGTAATTTCTCAGACTCAACAGAGCGGCGTACAGCTAGCGCGTCAGCTGAGTTTTTAGCCCGTCTAGGTAGCCCCTCAGTGGCTTTAAGTTGTAGGCTTAGCCGCTATGGCTAATGAATATATAGGAACTAATAAGGACGCTTTAAGACTTAATATAAATTCATCAACTAACAGAAATAAGAAGATTTAACAAGTTTCACACACTGGGATTATAAGAAAATTATAAAACAGTCATGTTAATTAACTATCAGACTTAGATGAGACTATATATTAACTAGTAAACGTTTCCTATAAAGAATAATACAATTACATGTCGAAATACATTAGTAAGAGGTCTGATCAATTGATTAAAGGGAATAAAATTGTAACTCGGCCATACAACATCATAAAGAGATGGGAATTTCACTAATTCTGAATAAAACATATTTGACAAAAGATTTTTGTTCCATAAAAGTGGATAAAACAACTGCTGAATTATAGTGTCTGTAACATGGCACACAAAGTAGGTTTGCTGTGGGTGTGTGAGGTTCTTGCAAATTTATGACCCCAAAGGCATTCCAGAGTTCCTGTTGGAAGAGGAGGGAAGGAGGCCTGAAGAAGACTTAACTTAGTGAAGAAGACTTAACTTAGTCAGAATGTTAATCAGAAGAGAGAGAGACAATAATCTTGACACATACTTATTGTCTCAATGAGTCAATCAGATTTGTCCTTTGTTATGGATAAATTGAAATAATTCCAGTTGTAGAACAACAACATTTGATGTCTCTTCTTAGAGGAAGATGAGCGTATGTGAGTGTGTATTTGTGTGGAGGATGGTAGGTTTATAAGCTCCAGGGTGTGATCATCCTAAAGGGGCAGAAGACCATTTCCATGGCGATGGAGGTCTTGGCCAATCTGACTGACTCCAAGTGCATAACATAGATTCAGTTCTGTCGTCTTAAGGCAGCTAGGTCCTCAGCACGGGGAGTTTAACCAATCCGAAGACCACAGCTCAGAGTTGAGGAATTTCTTCTGCTGTAAAGGTATCAGTTTGATGATAAACAATTGTTTTTGAGAAAAGTTTACTCTGATGAGGAATGCATGTGCTCAACATGAGAGCTGCATGTAGGATCAGCTGTAGGTGTAGGTGTAGGGATAGTACAACCGGATACACACTTTTGTTCACTTTGAAACCATTTCTGTTAAATGTCATCCATTCTTCCTGCCGAGAGAGCTAACAGCCGTGCTAATCACGGCTGTATACATACCACCCAATGCTAACGTTAGCTTAGCCCTCTCACTACTATCAGTCACAATACAGAAACTACAAAGGGCTCACCCGGACGGTGCACACATAATTGCCGGTGACTTTAATCAAGCAAACTTGAAGTCTGTCCTGCCTAAATTTTACCAGCATGTGAAGTGCCCGACCAGGGAGGGAAACACACTAGACCATGTTTACACTAACATTAAACATGCATACAGAGTCAAACAGCTTCCACACCTTGGCCAGTCAGACCACCTCTCTCTGCATCTTACCCCTGCATACACTCCTCTGAGGAGAAGAACGGCTCCAGTGAAGAAAACCATCACCACCTGGCCTGAGGATGCACTCTTCCAGCTCCAGGACTGCTTTGAGCACACTGACTGGAGTATATTTGAGCATCATGACTTGACAGTGTACACAGAGGCTGTGCTGAAATACATCACGTTCTGCATGGAGACTGTTACTGCCGTCAGACATATCCGGGTGTTCCCAAATCAGAAACCCTGGATGACCAGCGAGGTCAAGTCACTCCTCAGAAGCCGTAACATCGTCCGGTCCGGTGATCTGTACAGTGCGGCTAGAGCTGAACTTAAAAGGGGCATCAGGAAAGCCAAGATGGACTACAAGAGAGTACTAGAAGACCACCTCTCTAACAACAATTCCAGACAGGTGTGGCAGGGGATACAGCAGCTGACTAATTTCAGGGGACAGACCAGCTCACCCGTGGACTCGAGCACTGCACTGGCAGAGGAGCTGAACACTTTCTTTGCACGTTTTGAGTCCACAGCCCCGCAGCCTCAGGCTGCACCACCCTGACCCAGTCAGCCCGGATCTACGATCCACTGACTGTGCAGGCACAGGAGGTGGCACGGATACTCGCCAAAGTGAACCCCAGGAAAGCAGCTGGACCGGACGGTGTTCCTGGAAAAGTTCTCAGGGCCTGTGCAAACCAGCTCTCCCAGGTCTTCACCGCAATCTTCAATCTCTCCCTGTCACAAGCCACCATCCCAGCCTGTCTGAAGACCACTACCATCATCCCGGTGCCCAAGAAATCACACATAACCTGCCTAGACGACTACCGTCCAGTGGCCCTTACACCGGTCATCACTTAGTGCCTGGAACGTCTGGTCCTGGCACACATCAGGGACTGCCTCCCTCCCTCTTTTGATCAACATCAGTTTGCTTATAAAGCAAACAGATCGACTGAGGATACCATATCCCTCATTCTCCACTCCGTGCTGAGCCATCTGGAACACAGAGACACCTATGCCAGGGTGCTCTTTATGGACTTCAGCTCAGCCTTTAACACGATCATCCCCGACATCCTGGTCAACAAACTGTCTGCTCTGGGATTTCATCCTGTCACCTGTTCGTGGATCAAGGATTTCCTTACAAACAGACCACAGTCAGTCAAACTCGGACCCCACCTGTCCTCCACCCGTACACTGAGCACAGGCTCCCCACAAGGCTGTGTGTTGAGCCCACTGCTCTTCACTCTGTACACCGCCGACTGCAGACCTGTCCACACTAACAACACCATAGCAAAGTTCGCAGACGACACCACGTGGGGGTGATCACAGGTGGAGATGAGTCTGCCTACAGGGATGAAGCCCTGAACCTGTCCGCGTGGTGCCAGGCTCACAACCTGATTTTAAACACCACAAAGACAAAGGAAATCATTGTGGACTTCAGGAGGCACAGATCTGAGCCGCCCCTCCTCTACATAAATGGTGACTATGTGGAGAGGGTCCACAGCTTCAAACTACTGAAGCTTCATCTACATTCCAGAACTGAGAACTGAGTGTGTGGTTGTCGCTCGCCCGACAGTCACTCTTTTAAACTGTTTAAGTGGTTTTAAGTGGTTTTAATCCAAGCCCAGAGCAGATTTTTAGTCACTTTTAGTCCTTTTATTCGCACAGCTGAAACTCTGCGCGTTTTTAAGGCCATCGGTGGCTATTTTATCTGCTTTTAACACTGCTTGGTTTGGACTGCTTTAAGCCGGCGGCGCAGCCGGGCTAACAGCTAAGGCTACACAACTAGCCAGCCACACGCTATGGCTACCTCCACGTCTCCTGGAGAAGAAACACAACTCAAGAAAGCCAACAAAAGGATTGCTAACCTGCTGGAGGACATCCGCCGGTTATCCGATGAACTGAAGAACAAAGACGCCCTGCTGACCCAGTTCATCGACGTTGCCCATAAGCAGTCGCTACGGATCTCGACATTTTCAGCAGCCCTCCAAGACACCATCCTCTGGGATCCCTCTGGTCCACGGCCGTCCTCCTGCTCCACTCCCCGCCTCCAGCGATCATGGGTCGAGGTGGTTACTCACGGCCGTAAGAGGACCTCACCCACGGCTGGACCAGCTCCTCTCCGACTCTCCAACCGTTTCGAGGCTCTGTCGCAGCTCGGCGAGGACCCATCTGTCGGTCGGAGCTTGAGCCCGGACCTGGCTCAAGGTTAATATTCAACACGCCATACAAACATCTACACATGTATGACTGTTTACCTGCCAAGCCCCCCCATCACTATATCATGGTTCTTCCTCTGCGATTCCCTCCCCCTGCACTCCCTCCCGTAACAGCCCCCCCTACAGGTGCCAGCAGCCCATTGTTTTCCATTCAGATGTCACAGAAGATGTCACATCTTCTGTCTGCATTCCGCCTCAAAACTTTTTTCCCATTCCCCCCATCATTTCTAACAGACCCCATCGGATCCGGTCCAGTGGCATGACCAATAAAAATCTAATTCACATCAGACCAGGAAAATCCATTCCATCATCACCCAAGACAGCTCAGACCATCAACATGTCACTCCTCAACGTGCGCTCTCTCCTAAACAAGACTTTTATCATCAATGACCTGATTTTAGACAATAAGCTTGATTGCCTATTCTTAAC
>JAPQLA010000020.1:2422558-2441276 GCA_029822935.1 Naso vlamingii
CACACGCAAAATTCTAGATTGTGCACGCAAATTAGTACACGCAAATTGGGATCTTAGTAGATCCGGCCCTTAATGTGGCTGCTGTGAATCAGTGATTTTAAGGTAAACTGACATTATTGATGTTGTAACTCTCCCTCACTGTCTAGGATCCTTAGCCGTTCCCCCCACTTTTTGCACCATGAATACGTATTTTGTATACAACTCTTTACAACTCTTTTTTCTTACTGAAGAGCTCACTCACAGCTAGCTGGCTAAGATAATAGTAATAACAATAACAACAACAACAACAATAATAATAATAATAATAATAATAATAATAATAATAATAATGTCGAATCAAAACAGTTTGCTGAGGTTTGTGACCAAAAGACATCGTGAAGAACAGCCAGAGGATGAGCTGAGGTTCAGTCATGTTTCTCCTCACAGACACTGACTCCTACATCAAATTCTCTATTCAGCCTTCTCCCCATTAGTAGCAGCAGTGTGCAAGTTAGCTCCTCCAACAACACTTCATGCCAAAACACAGCTGTCATGCACTCAAGAAATCAAATGAATATTTTAAATGCTCATTAATAAACAGTACTTAGATTTAGATTTGTCCAATATAAATGAACCTGTGACCCAACCAATACCAGTTGGACCGAAAACATCTTTCCCAATTTTGTGTTAAACACGATAGCAAGTTGCATGCTTGCAGCGCTAGAACCAAGGGATAGAGGCAGAGACATCAGCCAGGTGGACGGGAAATATTTATAGAACAGATGAACAAAGACGCCAGATGAACAGAGATCACATTAAAGTTGTAATGGACCTCCTTTTCTTCTGTGTGATACAAGACATTCCATGCATGGCACCATAAAAACGAAGACATTGTGACATTAATCATAATCATTATCTTCATTTTGATGGTGTTTATGACCTAAAAATTAATTTACATGTTACTGACACCAAAAGCTATGCCCCCAAAACGACGTGCAGCGCGGCTTCCCTGATGGTCGGCATAATACTGAGAGAAGGAGAGCCGTACAAGATAAAGAAGGGAGGATAAAAACCAAGGAAAAAAGCCCCTGCCACCTCTGCTCGCCCCACCAACAAAGCAAGAAAGAAAAATAAAGTCTGCCGGTGAAAAAGCTGAAACAAAGAAAAAGTTGGACCAAGCCGAGTAAATATTGGGACTGCACTGGAGTCAGCTCCGGGAGTCTGTGCAGTCTGTTTTTGTTGGACAGGTAATCTGTTGTTTTATTGTGGAAGTTGTGTTACATTTATACGTATACTTTTATTAGGTCAATGTTAGCTTACAACAGTGAACGCTAACGTAAACTTTTGTCTACAACTTTAATTAGTGCAGTAGTGACAGACATGATTGATATTGTTAGCTTTTCCTTTGTCATCCCAGTACCAGAGCTAGCTGTTTATAGTTAGCATTACATAGTTGTGACATGACACTCGTAGCGTTAATGTTAGCTTGGCTGTGAGTAATAAGAGATATGTTTGTTTCAACATGCATTGTAATAACTTTACAGTTTGTCATACCTGTGACTCCGACATAGTTGAATTTTGTTTGTGAAATTATTTGCTCTGCTCCGTTGACATCACTCCCCTCTCAAAACTCTGCGCTATTTGTGGTCCACCTGCTTGTTTCTACGGGAGAAGGTGTGTAGAAAGAGGCTCAGAGGGGAGAACGAAACGGAGCACCGAGAGGAGGGCGCATGACGTTGGACGGAGCACAGAGGAGGCTGGAGGAGATGCAACTTTCAAATCTCCAATGTTTAAAAGTACGTTTAGCAAAAATAGTAAAACGTTATAATTCTGCTTTCAATTAGTTTGACTGTGATGATAAAAACTTCTTGATGTTTGTTCAACTTGAAAAAAAAAAAACTTGTTGCAAGAAAAAACAATTGTTTGACAAAAAGAAGTTACACAAAGCAAAAAAAGACAAACTAAACTAAACTTTTTCTAAACTTTTTCTAAACTTACTCTAAACTTACTCTAAACACGTTTAGTAAAATTAAGGATGCACAGTGTGGCTTGCACACGGCGGTGAACTTTGGGGTGTCTTTTAAGACAAAGGGAGCAAGAGAGAGTGGGAGAGAGAAGAGGAGAGGGAAAAGGTGCTAAAACTCTGGCGCGTAGGTATTTAAAGCGCCCTAGCTGAGACAGCCCCTGAAGGTTCTCTGCCCATGAGAGGTCGGCGTATCGTGGCAGGAAGTTCTGCCTTTCAGATGCTCTGCCAGTGAGGAATGTGAAGAAATGTATGATCTAAACTTATTGAATGAATAAGAAAAGGAGAATTATGAATTTATTACATGTCATGTAAGAGGTGCAGATGCCAAAGAGGTCTGTCCGCTACATGAGTACATGAGTGGAAAAGTGTGTATGCAATGTTGTATTGTGCAAAACACAAGCCAAACACCAACAGAAAGCCCTGGTACACAGGGCCCAGATGCAGCCAGTCCTCCTGATGACATCAACCTGCCCACCAGGAAGTGTCCACAGCCAGAGAACCAACAACAGCAACACAGGGAGATCGGGTCGTCACAAACACATCAATATTTTCCTCTCTTTAATCATCCCTCTGAGGCCCACTGTTGCAAAATTGTAATGTCTGTTAAAAATCATCATCATCAAGAGATCCTCAAAGTTGATCTTGAAGATGGGTCAGTCTGCTTTCTTGAAGCAGGCAGCTCTGAAGTTAACCCACTGCACATGGGGGATGAGACAGACCTGGGGGGAGGCAGGCATGCAAGAGTGGACTTCATTGATACCCACCATTTTCCTCAGGATCTTGGCCGCACAGCATCAAGTGACGTCATCCCTGCATGTCCATACATTACGCAGGTGAAGCATGCGTAATTGTAGCTCATCTGTCACCAGCCAGTTCACCAGTGCTGCTTCAAAATCATATAGTTCAAGAGCTGCATGCAGATCTCGACACAAATTGGTGGGAGGTTGCTCATCATGTGAAAGAGGGTGTTGCCATCCTATATGAAGAGTGCCCTCTTCGGATAGGTCACCTACCCAAAGGAGGTGTGTATGATTGTGTGTATGTCTCCCTTTGTTTTGTCACGGCCATGTGTAAAACAAAGAGGTCTGCCCTTAGGGGGACGGAGGCAATGGGTGCCTGTGACAGCCCCAGCCGTGATAGTGATCTGAAATTTTTCTGCTTTATTTTTGCTGTTTTTGTACAAAAATGGAGTCAAGATGTGTTTGAATCTTAATAACAACCACTTCACCGCAGTCCCTTGGTCAGAATTGTAGGGAAAAATGTGCTCATTTGTCTCTGTATGCTGTTTAAAGGTAAAAGGTAAAGGCAAAGGTAAAGGTTTACTTCAAAAGTGTTTTCAAGGTTTTTTCTTTTTCTTTTAAAAGGCTGAAATCATGTGACATGATTTCAGCCTGTGACCTGGCAGAATCTTAAAATAAACACTTCAAGGATTAAGAAAAATCAGGTGGTAAAAAGTAATCCACTGCATGGACCTATTATTCCATCTAAACAACGTAGGAATTGCCAAGAAATGGAAAGCTTATGAGCCCCAACATCCAGAATGAAGTCTTGGAAACTGCACCATCTTTACTTATTCGCTAAAAGAGGGATTTGCTGTATGAGGATTCTGACACATATTTTTTTGAAACAGATCTGACTCATCTGACAGATGAGTGAGACCTATCAGTGCTTTCTGTATAACATACATACACAATGGCATGTTTATAGAAAGGGCTGTGGGATTTGTGGAGATCAGAGACATCAGAGCTGTTGCTGGACCCCGCATTGTGTGACAGATTTGGTTTGGATGGTATATCCAGCCACAAAGGAGGGGTGCATGTGAGTTTGAAGAAAACTTTTACCCACGCTGTATATGTGGTTGTAATTCACATGGCTTGAACCTCACCCTGTGCACAGCATCAGAGGTGTAACCTGGCATGTCAACTTTTTTTTTTTTTTTAATGTCATCGACAACCTGCACAGTTTCATGACAGGTTCACACAGACATGTTGGATTCATGGATTTCAAGCAACAGCTGTAACCAGGGAAACCAACTTCGGAACCAGAAAGATCCTGCGATGTTCGATGGGGCTCGTGGTCATGCAATAATTGTTGGCACTTTTTAGCCTAATTTTGGAGACCCTGGCTGAATTCTCTGAAAGCTCGGGCCACACAACTTAAAGCTGACTGTCTACTTCTTTGGATGCAAATGCAAAAAGAAAAAAGAAGTGTTTCTACTCGTCACTATACATATATATATATATATATATCAATGAGAAACCCTTCAAATAGCCTGGTAAAGCAGACCTATTCACTTTGCAAATAATTCGCCTCCTGTAGCGAATTATTAATTAAAAAAATTATTAATAACATGTTAATGCAGAACCAAAGGCTGCAATGTCAGGACTGCATGTGTTTAATGAAACCGTAGCGCCATTCCATGTTTAGGCGTGTAGCCTAGTGATGATCACGATAATTCTAGTGAGCACTAGAATTGCGTTTTAAATAGTCATTATTTATGTAGACATTTCATGTGCAAAAATTGGCCTTAATCTGGGACAGGGATTGAAGATTTTTGGTGGTTCTTGGTTTATTGACTAAAGATTTATTATGAAGGACCATACGATATAAGAAAATTTTTATGTTACTTGATGATAAACTTATTATCAACATGTAACACAGACAGTAGGTAGGATTTGATCCGAAAAAACTTTAAAAACTACAAATTTTTTCAACAGAGCCATCCAGTTCGTTAGGACTGTTAGGTCCCCATTAGATTTTGCATAGCAGTAGCTCTTCGCTCCTCTTGCCGGGGTCAACATGATTTTTCAAATATATATATATATATATATATAATTTGCATTCAATAAATATATTCTAATAATCAACAATAGTTATATTCTAACATCCAACAGTAATAATATTCCAACATGCACCATAGCCATCTTCCATGGTGGAAGAAATTCAAATTGAATCATCTTGGTCCAGAGGCAACACAGTAGGACAGGCTATAGGCTATCTTGCACTTGGGTTTCATCATTTCATGCTGAAAGAAAAATCTGAAACACAAAAATAAAAAAAGAAAACTGGTACTGGTCTGTACACCAGTTTTTTCAGCCCAGGCTTAGGCACAGGCTGTATGACAGCAAGTATTCATTTACTAGCCACAATAATTGTAGATTATTTAATTTTTTTTTTAATTTTTAAATTTTTTAATTTCACTTACCGAGCCTCAGCAGAACAGTCTGGTGGGATCTCTGGCTTTTTTGGACTCCTCGTGGCAGCGTGTCGGCCTTCTTTGATTCACAACTTTACATATTTGTCAACCGAGAAGAACTCCACTTCTGGGCCATTAACAGACATGCAGAGACGGTTGTTCAGTGTTTGGATCATCATTCTGTTCCTCTCATCTGTCAGGATAGTGCTCATCGCGCTGAATCCTCTCCGCACTCTGCAGTGGATTCGGGAAGCGTGGAAACTGCATACATCAGTTTTTGGAGGTTTTTTGCCCATGCTGCTGATGTTTGTACTCTTTGAATTCCTTTTGCAAAAGTACAGGGCTCATTGAAGTGCGTTTTCTTGATGTTGCATAGGTGTGGCCAAGTTGACAAAGATGTTTTCTCAGTTTGCTTGTTTTTCAATTGTTGTCTTTATTTGAAGTGCAATTTGGCCCTTCTTGGCCACCATAAAACTTGTTACTTCAACTAATTAAAGTTGTCAGTGGAATTGCCCAATTTTAAAATAAGGATATAATGTCACACCAGAGGATTGGTTTTCAATGACAAAATGTATCAAGTTCCTACATTTTTAGAAATGTATGGACCAAAGAAATGATTGCCACTCACTAAAATAGACATTTGTAAAATTATGTCAAAGAATACCTTTGACTAATTTTTATGCTTTTCTTTTTAACTTATAATTGATAAAACTTGTAATTTCCTCGACCATGCTTGAGACAGTTACACATTTTAGAGATTTGGCTCAAAAATTAAAAAAATCTAATGACAAAGCAATTTTTCTAACTTCAGGTCCATGCAAAACAAAGAAATGTCGAACCATGACAGTACTAATTATATTCATTTTTGTCTGTTGTGACAGTGAAAATGCCATGTCACGTCAACAACCCATTTACATCAGTGGAAGTATAGTGCACACACGTTACTGCCTATTGACTACTAAGGCTTACATTTACCAGCATTTCTACAGGATTTACAGCATAGGAGCAGCCAAAAACAAGAGCACAACAAGAAAACCATTCATCTGTATCTCAACAATACAGGACTTATAGCCCCAGTACACTCAATCAAAGATCAACAGTACATTATAAAATACGCCATCCGCTATTGATTGCATACCATTAAACCTTTAACCAAAAAGTCTGGGAAACCTTTAAAAAAAAAAGAAAGAGCTGCTGTGTCACGTATTAGCACAACATAGGAAGACTTTATTACCTCGAGGGGCAACAGAGAAGACGGCGAGTAATAATTCCCACGATTCCCTGAAAAGCAGGTTCATGTTTGGCAAGAAATAATGTGGCATCGAAATCTCCCAGTTTTCATTATTCTTATCCATCTGCTGTGTTTATGTGACTCTTAACAAAGGTTTTTAAGGCAATCTGAGAGTGGATGTTCGCTGTGAATTTGTCATGCTTCAGCAAAACCTTTGGCAGGTCGTCAGGTCGCAGTAACCCTCTTAAACCCATATGCTGTTGCTATGCATTGAAAACAGTAGACACGAAAAGCAGAACAGCATGCTTGCTTGGCTACATTCACACAACAAATCTTTCTTCTTGTATTATTCCATTTGAAAATTTCTTACGACCTCCTGTCTCTTCCTTTGGGTTAAATCCTGAGGTCAGTTAATATTACATTTTCTTTGCTTTTTTTTCCCTCAAATGTAAAGCTAGAAAATCTTTTCAGATTAGTACTCTCCATCCTCTTTACAAGCCCAGTCAGTAAAACTAGCTAACCGAAAAAGTTACTGGTCTGTGCGCCTACAACAGCATCGCATTAGTGAGGGGTCGGGAAAGCCACAGAAGCAGAGTAGCATTGTGCCTCAATGTTGCCCATTGAAGACAGCCTGAGAACAGACTTATGCATGCACAACCCTGCTTTATATTGTTAAAAACACAAATTTTACTTTTTTATTTTTCATTTTTACAACAACAAAGCAACAACAAAAACAAAACTGAAAAAAATGTGTATGAGTTGTCACTGGCATGTCAACGTCCTCGGAGTGGCATTATCTATATACATTTAAATTTTTGACAGATTGGATAACGTAAAACAAAGTTACAACAACTTCCTGTGAATGACAAATTACGCCGTCATTTTCATTCATTTGCCTTTATTTAACCAGATAATTCACCCATAGATTTAGATCTCTTTTACAAGGGAGACCTTGCCAAGAGGGCAGCTGCACATGTCATAATAAACACAACAACGTAACATGATATAAAACAAGTTACAGACAATTAGTTAAGAATAACAGGCAAACATTAAATGCGCAAAATTGATTCACAGTAAGGTGTGAAGGTTACTAAAATTGTTAACAATTTAAGGCACTGATTAATTATAAGTGAATATGCAAATTAATTCACAAGTAAAATGCATTGGTAATGAAGACTGTCACAATTCAAAAACACAGGCACTGTCCAACAGTCACACACTGTCTGTGATTTAAGATGGAACCAAAGGCTTCAAATGAGATAAAACCAGAAAGTTTTAAGTCATTTTGGAATGTGTTCCATGCAGAAGGGGCAGCGAAACCAAATGCTCTTTTTCCCAACTTTGTGAGGGCATGAGGGACAGACAGTTGTAAAATATCACAGGAACACAAAGCCTTTGGTTTTTTGAGATATGAAGATAAAAAAGTAGGAACCATCCAAGAGCTTAAGATGCAGCCAATGTGTATTCCTGTGTACATTCAAAGAAGGACAGTCTGATTTTGCATAGAGGGTACAGTGGTGAGTAAGACCTTTACAGCCAGTAACAAATCTCAAGACACAGTATATATATATATATATATGCAAATTAATTCACAAGTAAAATATATATATATATATATATATATATATATATATATATAAACAGTATCCAATGACTGTAAACATTTCTTTGAAGCAACAAATCAACATAATATAACAAAGGCAAAAAGGTTGACGGAACAAATAATTTCCTAGTTTTAAGAGAAAAACAGGATTCCTTTCTAAAACAGAAGCCAAGCTTCACTTTGAGTTTGGAGACTAGATTGGCAATATGAACTTTAAAATTCAATAAGGAAACCCAAGTACTTATGGCTTGAGAAAAGTTCGATTTGTTTACTTTGAGAGTTAAAATCATTGGAAGGTTTGCTCGTAACTCACTTGTATTAGAAAATAGTATGATTTTAGTTTCATCTGTGTTTAAAAACAATTTTAGTTTCTGCAGATGGGATTGGACAGCATTATAAGCTGACTTGCAAAAAGACAAAAGCCTTTGCCACAGAGGCTGAACAACAATAAATAATTGTCATTGGCATTAAAATGATTCTTGGCATTAGATAGATTTTCACACAGATGATTGATAAATATGAAAAATAGGATAGGTCCAAAACTGAGCCTTGGTGCACACCCTTTGGGACCTTCATCAAAGAAGAGGTGGAACCCTCCGTCTGGACACATTGTGTTCTGTCTGATAGATAGTTGGCAAACCAGGATATTGCTTGCTTTGATACACCAATATGATGAAAGGTAAGTGAGCTGTGGTCAAGTGCAGTCATGGTGCCGGTGTTTGATGAAACCTAACATGGTTATTATTAAGTATTATGAAGGTGTAAACGTTATTCAAATTAAAATAAAGTAGAATAAATTAAACCTCTTAGGAGTTGCTAATCCCAGTAGAAAAGTCTTTATGAACTGCAGCCAGTAGGTGGCGCTATGACAATGACTGAATATCGGCATACAGATGTAGTCAGGCTGGCACCCTTGTGAAACCTTTCAAGTTTGGTGCATATTAAACAGTGTACTTTGAAATTTGAAGATTTTGTTGTTCACAGCAAATGTTCAAAATGGCCAGCCTGCCATGCCCACAGCATTGATCAAAAACGAAAGCTTTTAATAACTTTTGGTCCCACAGGGATTAAGAGTATACACAGCAATTTGAATGAAAATCTGAAAAAATTTCCCATTAGGAGTTCATTAAAATACACAATGTGTATATTGTCAAAAGGGCCATGCAATTCAAAATGGCCGCCTTCCCACTGAGTTTAGTCTATGGTCTCAAGAGCCTTTTTTTGTAGATCTGGGTACGATGTCCAACAAATTTCATACATGGACTTAAAAGTGAGTCATTTTGGACCGCTCCTTTGTGAAACCAATGACATACTGAAATTGTCACCCTGACTGACCTGCATATGAAGATTTATGCATATAGAACCATGCACATTAAAGTTATAGACATTTTGATGCAGACATCCCAACAAGTTCCGGGATTCTCCAGCATGCCCGGAAATGAGAACCAATCTCCCAGAATCTAGAGCAAGCGAGCAAGAGTGGCTGTGTGTGTGTGACTGATCATGCAAGCGCACACGCAGAGGGAGTGAGAGCGTGTGGGTGTGCCTGTGTGTCTGTCCATGCAGCGTGAGTGTGACTGTCCATCCAGTGCATGTGTGAGAGAGAGAAAGCATCCTGATTGCTCTGTCTTGCTTAGTAGACCAACCACTTTTCCATGCGGGCGGGCTTTTACATCTTCTCTCCCAGACCGAGAGACAATCAGTTCAAGCGTCATGTGAGAATGCCCCCCAAAAAGAAAACAAAGACATATTTGTGTTCATGTAAATAGTCTGAAAAAAAAAGTTTTTGCTCTGTTCAGTTTCAGAAAAGCTATTTGACATGTAAATGGTGTACATGTAGTCTCTGAAAAAAAGCAAGTAAATACTGGCAAATTAATAGGTACAGTAATTTTCCAACATGACAACCTGTTAGCTTGTGATGCTTTAGTCCGCGAAGGGGGGTTTAGAGACCCCTCCCTGAAATGACTTTTTGTTTTTGCAGGTTAGGATGTCTGTCGAAGTGTACAGCAATCTGATGAACACCCAATCTGTTCATCAAAAATAATAATATAAAATAATATAATTTTTCATGTTAAAGATGAAAGCAGATTGAAGTCAGATACAATGTGTAGAGGGAGTTTGTTAAAATGCGACAGATGGTAAAAAATTTGCATTTCCTGTCACTAGTAGATGGCGCTATGAGTATGGCTGAATTCCCACACCTTGACTCCAAATCAGAAGATTTTAATAACTTTTGATCCTGTACAAGTATGCACAGCAATTTTCATGAGAATCTTAGAATCTGTATGAACAGCAATTTTCATGAGAATCTGATAAAGTCCTTAGGAGGAGTTCGTGAAAGAACACAACGTGTAAATCGCCAAAACTTGGCTGTTAAAATCAAAGTGGCTGACTTCCTGTTGAGGTAAGCCTATGGTGTCAAGAGACATTTTTGTAGATGTCGCAGGTTCACCTTAAACTCCACAAAAACATGCAAAAATGCAAAGTAATGGCACATTCAAAAAAACTTAAGTTTGTGTGATTTATTCTCACCAGCCTCCTAAAAGTGCAACAGTGCAGATATATGTATAGTGGAAAAATACAGACTGTACAAAACAAGATCAAAAATACTATGTGATTGAAGCAAAATGAGTTCTTCAGTAACTCACAGGCAAAAAAATCTTCAAACAGCCAAGGCAATAATCCAACAAATCAGTCAGTCAGAACAGGAGAGTTGTTACCCTCAGTGTAACCAGAAACTCGACTAAAACAGCTCCTTATATATTACAAGCCCCTCCCTCTGTGCTCAAATTTTCCAAAAACAAATAAATTGGCATATGAAGCACCAAAAACACAATTCAAAAAATAATGATAGTTTAGCACAAATATGCTCCATTTATCATGACGTTTTCTTTGTACCAAAACACTACAAACAAGGCACAACTAACAGTTAGCAGAAAAATACATACATCACTGATGCCACGTCATTTCAATTTGGTGCGCAGGTGCAAGCATAAAAGGAATGGTTTGTTCCAGTTTTCTTCCGTTAACGGGATGTCTGTGCAAAACTCAAGTGATAGGTGAGTCAGTGTGTGTGTGCATGTGTGTGAAAGTGTATGCTGAAACAGTCCCAAAACGACCAAGTGCGCACCCTTGGTAGCATAAGGGGAACGGTGGAACACTGGGGAAAAGTTGTGGAGTTGAGTGTTCAGTTCTGTGGCTGTTTGAAGACAAAGGGAAGTGGGGAATGTTCATGTGTGTGGATGTGTGTGTGTCACTCTGACTGTGGGTGCACAGCTCACAATCAGGCCTGCTACACCACATTATCCCTGAGGTTGTCAATGTGCGGCAACCTGGAAAGATAGTCAGCCACCACGGTGGCCTTCCTAAATCTGGAACCTGGGGGGCTGGAGAGACAGGTACCAATTGGTAAGGCGGCTGTTGTGATCCCTCATGGAGTTGATCTAGGTTAGCGCCCTGTGGTCAGTCTCCAGGTCAAACTCCCTCCCCAACAGGTAGTACCGCAGGCTCTCTAGAGCCCACTTGATGGCCAGGCCCTCCTTCTCCACCTGGTCTCTCGTGGCAGCAACTTGTGGCTCAGGTACAACACTGGCTATTCCTTGCCAGGGTCTCCTTTGGCCAGTGCTGGCCAAAGGAGACCCTGGCAAGGACCCTGGCACTGAGTCCAACAGCAGAGGCGTCCACATGGACCAGGAATCATCAGGTGAAGTTGGGACTCTTCAGGACTGGCAAAGAACACAGGCAGGCCTTCAAAGTCCTGTTAGGAGTAGGGGGGTGAAGCGTGCATGAGCTGTTGTAGGCACATCAGTCTCCTCAGAGTAGCATTGTAAGCATACATTTAAAATTTCAGACAGATTGGATAATGTAATGTCAAGTTCCAGCAACTCTCTGTCCATGGTGAAAAACGCTGTCACTGTGGCGCTGGCATTTGATGAAACCTCACATGGTTAATTACTCAGCATAATTGAGGTTTTAATTTTATTCAAATCAAAATAAAGTAGAATCAGTCAACCTTTGTGGAGTCGCAAATCCTAGAATAAATCAATTTTCATGAGAATCTGATAATCTGATAAATACCTTAGGAGTTCCTTAAAGTGAAAATAGCCAAAAATGGCTTTTAAATGGCATTTAATTCAAAATAGCCAACTTCTTGTTAACTTTTGCCTATGGTCTCAAGAGACTTTTTGTAGATCTATGTCTGATAGATATGTCCATCAAATTTCATACATGTATGAAGTGGGCCCTTGGGCTGCAGTTTAGGGGCAAAACAGACATTCCACAGAAGTTAAGAACTTTAAACTTTCTGCATAATCACTGGAGCAGTTTGAACATGCAAGTAAAATCATCACCTTAGGCCACAACCTTATCAGTTTATCCCTTGTGCGGTAAGTGAAAGGCTCCCTTTTTTTTCTTCTTCAAATTACCTCTAGTAGTAGCACTATGGAGCTATGGAGCTGTTTTTCTGTAAGTGGGGCACAGATATGCGCACTATTGATCTTATAGCTATAAGCCAGGGGTGCCCAACACTTTTACACTTGAGATGTAATTTTACATTTTTCAACAACACAAGATCCTGTCAAAACAATCCCCACCTCTGACCAGTGATGGGTTGCATTCAAGCTACTGTGATAGAGCAGAAACATCTTAAATCTCAGAAAAAGGAGTGACCTCTTTAATAAGATCTTTGGCACTGGGAGGAGGATGCTAATTTCTCATAATCAGAGAGTAGCAGCTAATGGCAGGTCTCAGGCAGGCGAATAGGTGATCATCTGTCATGGTGGATCTGAACTTGGCCTTTACAGTTTTCATGTGGGAAAAGACAGATAGGTGGGTCAAACCAAGCCGGGCTGACAGGCAAAAGGCACATCTCCTTATGTTTGGATACTTCTTCTCTGACAGGCGGTGGCAGAATTCACCCTTGATGTCTGCAGAAGCCCTGGACTTCATCTGAACGTCATTCTGAAAAGTGAGAATTTCACTCTCCACTGCAGTAGTGTCCAAAAGGAAAAGGGTTCCCAATTTGGAGGCTATGTCATCCACATAAATGTCTTTGCCAAACGGGAAACATGTATGTGGCGACTGGCTCCACTGATGCAAAATCTGTGGAATATCTTTCAAACTGGGATACAATGCTCTTAACTTGCTCAATGTAACTGGCACTGTTGAGCTGAGCTGCATCTTTGCCTTGATGCTGAAGTTCTGCAGGCAGGCTTTCAAGGTAGTGCAGGTCCTGGCGCTGCAGCTTGGTTGAAAGTAGCTGTAGTTTTCACTTGAAAGTGTTGACAGTCATGACAGGAAGGTTGATTTTGCCCACTAACTTCTAAAGGCTTGAAAAATATCTTCTCCCTGTGTAGCTATGCCCTTCTAGAGGTGTGGCCTGCAAAAGGATGGTTTGGTGGTGACAACGCCACCCTGGGGATTTCACCTACGGAGATTACGAGTAATATTTTATACTGACTAGTCACACAGGTTCAGATTAACCCCACCGGGACAGAGGACGTGTTGAATTAAAAGGAAACTGTTTAACATCAGGAAAATTAATCAGCAATTAACAGAAAGCTAAAAGTCACAACTACCAGGACTGATGCTAAAAACCAACCATTAATAACATTGGCACTAGGAAGAAAAAAAACTGCGGCAGGGGGGATCAAAAGAAGAAAGATCTTCAAATGAAACACCTGTGACATTGCAAGCCAACAAAAACCATGAAGACAACACCACCACCAGCGGGACTGGATTGCCGTCAAGGAGAGGAGAAGGGAGGATTAAAAAAAATGCCAGTGCTCTACAATCCTGATGTACAGACACACAAAATAAACAAAATGGTCAACATATACTAAACCCATTCACACACACATTCATACTCAATTGACCTTTGGCCAAACCTAATAACTGTACAAATTTACAAACAATAACAATAAATTCACAATTATTCAAATAACAAAAGACAAAAAGGAATTGCAAATTAATGTAGAACATTTGGGATATTAAAATTGATTTGGCAGCTAGGCCCAGCCTAAAGGTGAGAGAGCCAACACTTGGGGGCTGAGGTGTAGAAATCCAAACAAGGGGGTGAAACGGCTAAGAGTGTAAGACAAACAGTCCACCCAAAGGGGAAAGCTATTACCAACACTGTGCAGAAGAGTGATGCAGTTTCCTCCACAGAGCCCGAATAACACAATCTCCACAGATAAGGGAGCCAGAAAGCGGAGTGGGGCCAGAAAAAAAACAGCAGCAGGTAGTCTGGGTGTCTGGCTGTTGACAGGCCACACACATGCTGCAGACTAACAATTAACACTATTGATAATTTTAATAACTCATAAATTCAGGATGTAGTTAGCTTCTGTACCAGTGAACAATAGCGCAGCCTCACCGCAGAAACAGCATGATGAGGTCCGCGACTCAATCATGCTGCAGCAGTAATACATTAATCAGCTGAGGCCAAGAGATGGACAGAACAAAAAGGAAAGGCAGACAACGCAGACTCACCACGTGGAGCGAGCAACCCCCAACCAAGCTCCAAGTAGGGCGACCCATCCCTCCCCAGCATGAGCGGTCTGATGCACCACAAGCAGGGGAGACCAGTGTCACTAATGCGCTCAATGGGCACACAATAAAAGATGGCAAGAGGGCAAAGCGCCATACCTGTATGGCGGAGGAGGACAATGACAGGGGTGCGCCAAAATCAACTATGATGTTGTCTACGCCAAACAAAGACACGCCATGCCAAACCGCAGCCACCGCCACCAGAGATCAGATGGGAGGAACCTATATATCCAGGTGGATGCACTTGGATATATAGGTGCGCACAGCACCACCTAGCAGTCAATGTGCTGTGAGTTTGGCACAGTGCCATGTAGTGGTACAGAGGAAGACTACCTCCAGCTACAGAGGCAAAATGGTAAGTGTACCTTTTTGGCACTCTTGTCCGCAAACACCATTCTGATTAAAATACACAACTGTGCCACATCTGAGAGACAACAGTTGTCCTTTTTAAGTTGATCTTCAAGGTTTCCTGCAACGAGACCGTGTTTCTGGACAACTGGATGTCCTTGAATACCGCGCCATGATTTCAGATGTATTTTCAAAATCTCAGCAGCGAGTCAACAGAGAATCCACAGCCTTCAGAAATGCCGTTTTCATCATCTCACCATCTTTGAAAGGCTTTTTACATTTCACAAGTACGTGACCTACTCGATTTGATGTGATGGTGGTTGCTTTTCCCCTTGTATTCGGGCCTCGTGAAAATGAACTGTGTGCACTGCTATTTGAGATTTCAGTTCTTTAATCTCATTTTATGTTTACTTATGCTTTATTAGAATGAATTTGGTCAGTTTGAAACTGTTCACAGTTAATTTTCAATTGTCAAGCTAATAGAACTCAGCCATTTCCTCCCATTTTTATACTGATGATGACAATAATACTCTCAGTATGCACACATAAGGATAGACTTAGGATTGCATGCTAATAAATCAATAAGGCGTTGATTCAGGTGAAGCCTCTATTAATCCTCCCTACACACAAACAAGCCTCAGTATCAAGTTAGAAAATTACAAAGCCTTAAAGTTAGCTGTTTTCAAGCCCAACACGAGTTCACAGCTGAGGGATTGTTGAATGCTATTCCTTTCAGACCTGAGTTTTTTCTGTCTTTTGACTGCAACTTCCTTTTCAATAACTGTACAATAATGTCCGGTTCTCCCACTTTGTAAATATTTACTGAGCATTAAGCATATCTTTATTAGACATATTTATCAGCATATATTTCATGTGCTGAAAGCATCAGCATTAGTGCAACTAACACTCTTTAAAATTACTTATAAAAGGCATATTTTTTCCATTTTGACAAATAAAATATGGATTCATGACTGTAATTGAATGTGAGTACTGACTCTACTGTGTTACTTCAGCACTGACACTCAACAGCACATACATACAAACACACACACTCATACAGAAATAAAAACTCCAAACTCTTATCAAAATATATTTTATTCTGGACTTTTGTTTTACTGATCTGACTGAAATTGTAACAGACTGATGTGATGTGAGTTGCAGATTAAAAATGAACATAAAGGTTTGGGGACATCATGGGAAAGATGCTGCTGGGCTGACAAGATGCAACTGTTGTGGTGGCACAGATAAAGGCTGACTCAGCAACTTTGGTCATGTTCACCCTAACTGTGGATGGCAGGAATTGGCCTGTGTGAGAGATTTTCAGAACTTTTGGCTCAAGTGCTTCAAAAACAGGAAAGTTAAAAAAAAAAAAAAAAAAAAATTAAAAAAAATTAACTAGTACACCGGACTTATCAACACATGAAATCTCAGCAAAGTCCATCTGTAGAATTATCCAAATTACTACAAAGAATGCTAGAGAAAATAAAGTTGATTTGTGGTTGTACAAACACTTCTAAGAAGCAGAGGTGTATTGGGCGCAGATGTTTATATTTCTGCTTTAATTAAAACTCTCAGTTTACAAACTTGAATCAACAGGTAAAACTCAATTTAAATATATAGTGATAACTTAACTTTTTGCCTACTCATGATTATAATGGAGGATTTAATTAGTCTTTCACTGGCTTTCAGTCTATCACCAGAAAAAGCCTGGTTATTTAGTTACTAACACTGATAACTCAAGTATGGAATTATATTTGTCTCATTTGTGAGTGCACGAGTATTAACAAAACAGCCTATCAAAAATCACCCACTTAAGTTATCCAGTTGGCTGCAGGGGAAGCAAAATGTCACCACTGCTGATAAACAAGCATGCAAGCACACCTAAGGATGCACAGAGCCGAGACGAGAGAGCACGACAGACACTGTGAGCGAGTGCTTGAAGGTTCAGAACACAGAGCATCTTTTCAAATAAAAATTCTTGTGTGATAAAGGTTTCTCTATAAAAAATAAATTGTGCATTAAAAAATCTATGCTCAAAATGTCCTATTGTGCACTGACATGTCAGACACAAATATAACTCCATTCTCAACCAATGAGATCATATCTGCTTTAGAGCAACATCCTCCGCAAAACATCTGACTCTCAATAATAGCAATTAAAGAGGGGAACCAGAAATTTCCCGAGTCTTGGCTTGATTGAAAAACTACAATTTTATTCAATTTAAAGACTTACTTTAAAAAAAAAAAAAAGTCTTATGTGTAAGTCAAGAGGAGTTTCAGGAGAAAGCAATTTTCTGGAACAGCTTCCCAAAAAGATTTAAGCAAAAGAAAAAGCTAAACATTTCTTTATTACAACACAGACAAATTTAGTGGTAATTTGCTCCTGGGAAAACTCTTCCCAGGCAAGGTGCCTTTAGAATGACAGCTCAGCTCAGTGAGCTTTACATTCCATGTGCAACCTTTATCATTTGCAAAGCATGAAAATAACAAAAGAAAATCTTTTATAGACCATGTAAATTAACACTGCCAATGATTCATCAATTCACATTATTCAAATCTACATAGAAATTATAAAAATGTAACTTTAAATTTGTCTTTAAAAGAGTATAAAATACCTTGTTGGTAAGGTACCTCAACAAAATATGAGTAAAATATTTGTGGTGGTGAAGAGCCAAGAGTGACAGGTCAGTGAGAGGGCAGATAAATCAAATACGGTGAAGGAACAGCTTGACATTTTATGTTTTACTGTTCTGAATGCGCAAAGACTGCAGCTGTCGGTAGGACTTTACATTTGACCTTTAGCTACTTCACATCTTTTTATGTCTGGTTTGTTTATGTCTGGCCCTAATAATAAAAACTTTAGAAATAAAATTTTCTAAAGACAGAAATGGAGAAAGTCTACATATTGCTCAATGTTCTGCTTTTGGGTTTGATTCTAAATAGCAACCTTACACTGAGGGGGGTCTCTTCATAAGCTGCATTTTTGTACTAGTTTTGAGTGCTTTAGTGATTAGATTAGATTTATTAGATTGGCAGATTGAGGTTTCACTTGCTGACATTTTGGAGGCAGAAACGCTGCAAATAATTTAGTTATTTTCAAACTTTGAAAAAGAAGAGCCACAGTTTTCCAAAGTGGAAAAAGTTATCAAACTGCCCAATATGACTAGCAAAGACAAAAGAACAATCGATAGGCTGCTTGGGACCAGCAGAACCCACAGAAATACTGGAGCACATGGATCACCTTTTAGATATTTTATTAAATAGGTGCAATCGAATCAATGCACACTGCATCAGAGTCAAACAGTGCTGGTACAGATTTGAATGGATTAAATAACCTCCTCCTTGCAGGTAGAAAATACTTTGGATACAAGAGGTAGGAGGTAACACATCATTAAACCAATACTGTGACAGCACTCATTCATGTATAAACGAATCTTGTTTGTGACGACGTAACTTGACTTAGACTTTGCTTTTTTGGATGGGCACCACTGATGGACCGGGCAGCCTATCAGTGAGCAGTGCGTGCTGATAGAGCCTGCCTCCTTGTGAAATCCAAGCAACTTGACAGAGTTTAGAGAATAACATTAAACTACTTTATAGTTGAAGGCTAGTAGATAGATTATCTTTGGTAAGTTGCTGTGTATAAATAGAAGAAAGTATGAATGAGCAAATAATGTTAAAAAAGTAAAGTAAAACATGTATTTGTGATGAGTTTAAAGGGCATCTCCAGTCATAATCAATGTTTTCCTCATAAATCAAGTCACCTATGATCAGTTCATCTCATACCATC
>JAPQLA010000020.1:2449899-2464966 GCA_029822935.1 Naso vlamingii
TCATTGTATTAAGTAGATGTTTTGCTGTTAGAAATGCATGTTGGTGAAGCTCCCTTTGATAATTTAACTGCAAGCAACACCCACTTCCTATGGGCACTGCACTTGTCATAATTAATTTAAATCTGGCTACTGACGCTATTGTATAACACTATATTAATATGAAGATTTCCAACTTTAGTACAACTTCAGTAATACACTTATTAAAGATAATTATGTCTCTGGCGAGACTTTTTTTTTCATGCTAGATCAAACCATTTTTTTCTTAATCTCAGTGATGATGATGATGATGATGATGATGATGATTATTATTTTAATTATTATTATTATTATTGACTATTATTATTATTGACTATTATCTCAGCGGGTTACATTAATGAAAATGTACAAATTAGACATAAATCAAGGTAACATTTCAAGCTCGCTGCTCTTACTTCAATCACCAGAGTAGTAAAGTTCTGCTTTTTACTCCTTGATGCCATTTTCATGAATGAACCTTTTCTTATATGATTTTATTGGAGTGTTAATTATGCAAATTTGCTATCCTTGTGCGTGTGCGCTCACGTACGCACAGGTGGCATTCATCATGTTTCCACAGTTTATTTAAGTCTTGTTTCCACTGAGTAGTACAGTTCAGTTTGGTACGGTATGGTACCCTTCGAAATGGTACCAGTGGAAATAGCTTGCACTTCCACTGCCAACCATACCCTTGGTGGGTGGGATATATGCCAGATGTATACATGTTGTGCTATGCACTGTGGGCGCTCTGCCACCTTTTTATCCAGGTGAAAAATATCTCATTTACATAAACCAGTAGAAATTTATGCGCAGTTCAAAGAGCCAATCATTACTAAAGCGAATGTCATCACACTAAAAAGGCAAAAGCAAATGAATTACGGCTGATGTTCAGACATTTCACTACTGTACATGTACTATATGTATGTATGTATATGTATGTATGTGACAAATAAATCCTCTTAAAACCTCTTCAAGTTGTCATAATGGCATTTAAGGTGGACTGATTAATTCATGGTGTACCTCGAACACTGAACAACATGTAAGAAAATGTTGTACTAGTTTACTTCTGAAGAGATGCATCTGAGTGGCACAGTGAATAAAATAATCTTTTTTTTTTTTCACCAAAAACAAACTTATGGCAAGGAATCAACAAGAAAAGGCGGCAAAGCATCCTTTCGTTTTTGTTTCATGTTTTACAATGCTACGAAAACATTACGGCCAGAGTTTAATCTTGGCACAGATCATCTGTTCATCGATTAACTTTCTCCCCAGGGTGACATTGTAAGTAGACAAGCTGCTGCAGCAAGCTGCTGCTGAGTCTTACACGCAAGCTGCAGCTCCTTTCAAGTCCAAAAACTTTGTGACATACAAAAAACACTTTAGATAAACTGACTACATTTTTAAAATGTACATGGTAACATGCTTACGTAAAAAATATAGCAATCTCACTAAAGTGATCTACTAACAGTTCTACAACAACACTTAAAAACAGGTTTTTGCCTGCTTGCAGCCAACTGCAGTGTGTGTAGCACCATCCTCTTAGGTAGTGTTCTCTACTACTGCATATAATGTCCAGCTGGGTGAAAACAGTAGCCAGCCGAGAAATGGGGTTGGGGTTGGGGGTTAACGTGGCTATACAAAGCTGTAGTCTTTCTATATTTATTCTTTATCCTTTAAAGATTGGAACTGGAAATTGGCCTCCTATTTAAAACATAAAAATACAGTAAAATGTAATAAAGCAAAAAAAAAAAATAATAATTCCACTAATTTGATTTTAAAGCTAATCTTGTATGTGTAAAAAATCTCACTCACTGGCTAAGGCATGGGCTCCATTCTCTTCCCCGTTGGCAGTATTCTCTCCATTCTTGGCGTTGCCAGTGATGCTGCCTCCAGTTGTTGATGTGGGTGCTGAGGCAGCGGCCTGCTGCTGAGCCATTTTATCTCGATAGGCCTGCTGTCTCGTCTGAACGACGTCAGGCATCACAGCATCAATTAAGGACAGAGACTCTATGGGCCGCCCATCAAATAATGTGCCGTCCTACAGAGCGGGAGAAACAACCAGTTAGACAGGAAACACAGAGGAGGGGAGGAGGGGAGGAGGGGAGGAGGGGAGAGGGTCTGTTATTCTGTTGTGTCCCACCTCATTGATGCTGACTTCAGCTTCCACGTACTGCAGGCCCTTTTGGATGATGCTGATGAGGGCAGCAGGGGGAACCAGAGCACCATTGATGTTAGATTGGCTGATGTGACTCTCTATACCAAATGTAAAAGCTGAGTGGGAGAACCCTGTAGAGGAGAAGAAAGGGAAAAGAGGACAGAGGAAGAGAAGATTATTTGAGCACTGGACAGTAATGTCATACATTTATTTCCCTCATACTTTTAACACAACATGATTTAAAATATATATTTAAGTTTTATTCACTGCTATAAAGTCATCTTCTGACCTTACAAACTACTGCTACTATTCCTTTTCTTGCTCCATTCTCAAGCATTTTTTTACATTCATCAACATGTTGCATTTTATGTGATGTGACAATTTAAGATAGGCAAAAAGTTTCGAATACTGAATGGTCATTAACTTTAAAAAAAAATTGAAAAGTTGATGCAACTATAATTTTGTCTTAAAAAACCCCCAACAATTTTTGCTTTTCCCTCGTTTTACTGGCATCAGTAACGCGATAACGCTAAATATTTCGTTTTTATATGCATCAGTAGCCTTGCGTTATTACCAGGCTGCAGTAAAATGTGTGTAGCAGCATGGTGTTTTCCACACGAGATCAGTATAGTGTTAATAGTTACTACAGCGCTGTGAGAGCCGGTAAATGCTGCAAATCATCACAGCAGAAACTTGCAGAGATTTCTACTGCCATCAAAAAGTTCTGTGTGGAAATGAGGTACAGTGCAACTCAGCCAGGTTAAGCTAGCATTAGCACGACTGGAGGAACTGTTTGATGATAATGCATATGCACTGCAGAGTTGTTCAACAGGTGTTGAAAAAGTGTTTCTAAACACGGTTCATGAACAGTGCTTACAACTGAATCGCATTTGACAGCCATTATTTTAGCAACTGGAAAATACAGTGCCATTCTGCAGACTAAAGCAATGCTGGAGTGGCGTACTGCTGAAAACCTGGTGAACTTGCACTAAGAGAAACAGTTGAAGCCTCGCGCTTTGTATGTTGGGAGAGGAGGGGTGCTGCGAATTTTAAATAATTGTCAAATAATGCTGAGCTACTATCGAAGAGCACCTTTGCTTGAAATGTCCATCCCTAGGGACAATGAAAAGAAATATTCAACAAACAGCTCTAGAATATCTATAATAAGCAACTCTACCAGTGTGAGTTTCTGTCTGCACTGTCTGTACAGTATATACAGATACTACACTATCTGTATATACTGTCAAAGTTTTCATGATGATTTGAATCAGTAAATGTAACATGAACTTATAGAGGTTTTATATTTTTCAACCAATCTCAGCTTAGACACACGTTTGTTTTACTCAGAAAAATGAGTAAAATATGTTTTGAGTTATGTTCAGCTAGTCTCTGTACGTGGTGAGTACAGGGTCTATATGTTAAACAAGTGTCAATGTCAATCACAAAAACAGTTTCACCACAACAGCAGCAGCGTAGATGCCTCCATCTACAACATATGAAAAAGGCAAAATGTAATGACTTGGCTGGACCACGAAATGAACCTGTAATCCACAGCAAATTTATCATTTAACGCAGATCAATCATAGTTTACTGGTTACAGATAGCTTTTATTTCAGAGCCACTTTGGTGCTTAGAGATAGATGACGAAAGATGAAACAATACTGTTGTGTGTGTTTTTTGTTTTGTTTTTTTAATATAAACAGGAGCCATTGTGCCTGGTAAAATATGTCATGTAAAAGATGCGTTGTATAAGGCAGAAAAGTTAGTTACAAACAGCACGAATTTCATTGACACCGGCATATAGAAGTGGTCCAGTTTGAGCTGAGGTGAGCCTTCTGGCAGCTCCTCTGCAGTGATATAGAGGTTCTGGTTTACAGAGCTTATAGCAGTTAGATTAATGTCATTGTCCCACCTACAGTGTTCTTAACACAAAGGGCAGAAAGCCTGAGTATGTTAATAACCTGGCATATATGCAGACTCATTTTATCCATAGCACTTTGCTGTGTCTGAAAAGCACCATTACTCCATTACACCATTATTTTATTATGCCAAATTTACTTTCAATTTACAGTTTATGGTAGAGACTATATAAAGCCTTTCACACTGTTCTTTGAGTAATGCTGATATATATTGTGTTTATTGTTCTGTTGATTAAGTAGTGGATACAATTATTCATTCTGACTGAGTGAAAAGAAAGTCTACACAAACTGCAGACAGACTGTGCTGTTTATCTGAAAGGCCCATACAGTATGTGTATAAAGTCTCATTCCCTTCACTTCATGTACCGATCATGCAACAAGCCAACCCACACATACTGTGCTGACTGTACAAATTAACACAGCTTTCAGTTGAATGCACTAATATTACATGCAACAGCACAACAAGTAATGCTCCTGCTATCACTAATCTTCCTCTTGTTGACTTTACTTTACACTACAGTACTGTAAAATTAATGGTATAGACTAAAAATATCAATCCATATATCTTAAATAATTGTGAACGTGCTCAACATTATGACACCGTAAGTATAATATTAAAATTAACAGTTGGTAGTACAGGTTGGTCAGCAGTTATTCGTAAAAAAGTAAGTCAGTTATCAATGTGACACTTTCAGATTAAATAATTAAAAAAAGCAGAAACAATGAACATACAGAGTTACAAGAATACCTGACTCCTGTAGGTATCTGTAGACCAGGAAGTTGACCTCATCACTGCTAATGCTCATCTTTACTCCTATTACACCATGAGGTCAGCATGCACACAGCTAGCCTGGAAAACAGAGAGAGATCCATCAAGGAAGGGAAACACTCATAATTAACAAGCATACAATACATATAGTTTTAGTATAACAAAGACTGTTTAAATATTGCTGCATCTTGTTTGAACAACAGAGCATCTGCAGTTTTCATTAGCCTAAAGTGAAGTAAACGTTTTTTGAATATAAGTCAAAATACAAGGTCATTTCTAAACTAGTAACTTATTTAGTTGCCCTACTAACATACGTGCCCTACTAAAACAGTTGCACTTATGAAAATGTACAGAGATCTTCACTGCATCTTTTTCTTTTGTTTAAATAAACAACAACCAACAGTATTTGCCTTGTGGGTAAATGTACTAATGCGTTTAATAATAACCGTGTATATATTGAGGAAACGGATCAGATGACTGATTGCAAAACGTTTTGCTTTTGACATTTTGTATTGCCGTGGCAGTCACAGTAAAATGTTACCAGCAGAAATGCTGCTCCTGTTTTACGTGATGATGCACTGTCCTCCCCCCTTCTGTCTGTGGAGCTCCAGTAAAAGTTATGAGCGCGTGTAACAATAACCATGTACTGCGTTTCATTTGACATAAAACAAAGGATCGGCTTCCATTTGCAGACGCAGAAAAATTCCAGATTTTCGGGATCTTATTAAATTATGCAAGATATTCACAAACCCACACCAAATTTTAGGCCCTGTTAAGAGAGACCAGTTAGTCCCCCAGGTTTTACCTGGTTCTCATTGTGTATGAGAATTATGCACTTAATCTTCGATAAATTAGATATTAAAATTAATCAAATTGTTTGTCAGCTCAGTTACCAATATAATGAGATGTGCCTGCCTATTATTAGATTACCTGAGTGGTACGCAGAAAGTTGTCTTTTCAGCACTACTTTTAAATTTTGAGTAAATGATGTTGACTATTCCAATATATGGCATTATATATATTAGTCTAGACCTGGCATTACTCTGTTTTTTTACCCAGCGTTTTGTTCTGTATATTTGTCAATCACTGTTGCAGAGGACTTTGAATTTCAGACAGACTTTTAGGCCTCCTCTGATCTCATTTGCTATCTGTGGCCTGGCATTATTTTCTGGTTTTCTACACAGCGTTTTGATGTTATAATGCACAAATCTAGATTTGTTATAATAAAGAAGCTTATGATTAATATTTTGGTTGCCTATTTTACAACAACGAACTAGCTATGGATCGAAAATGCTTGTGATAATGTTTAATATATTCAAATAACGAAATCTTATTTTGAATGTGGTGCATTTTTATTGTGGTGTGTTTTATTAAAAGTAGGTCAACATCAACTTCATTATGCTTGTATAATGCGTGGTCACAAAATGACCCTTCTACAGTGCATTTAAAATATTTCTTTATCTGAATATTATATTTAGCTTTTCAAATGACTCATATACTCTCAATCTTTTTTTCTGATGAGGTTTGGCCAAAAAACATGGCATATTTTTTCCTTTTTTGTTGTCACAGTCATGTGGCCCCCAACTTCAAGTCATTTTATAATTGTGGCCCCCTGCCTAATCTAGTTGAATACCCCTGAGTTAGTCAGACAGTTACACACAAAGAGGGTTAAAAAACTTGTGAACTGCCTTCAACTTTTGCCGAAAAGTCACCCACCAAGAAATTATGTTGGCAAATCAACGACAAACCATCACACATTGTAGTGTTTGCTGTCTGCTAACCTATTACCCCCATGGATTAATTACTCAAATTAGACTTCCTGGGTTATATTTGATCATCACTACACATCAGCTGTGTTTTTAAAGTATAGTTCCTTAATATTTGTCATTTTCTGATGGATTAAAAAAAAAGTGACACTTGCTCATGACAGTGCTACTTTATTAGGTCAACTGTAGATTTGTGCAACACTAACAGCAACAAGTAACAGCATTCAAGACCACTGCATTTTGGAGGTAAGGCATGTTCTGTCTAAATGGCTGCAATTAACTGTAGCATTATAAATAAGGCCACAAAAAGTAGTGCACAGATGGCTTTAGTTGCCTTCAACTGTCACAGAACCCTTGCCTCACATCATTAAATGTGACAGCCACATGCACTACTACACTGAGGCTACAGTCACATCAATACGATTTTGTTTTAAAACTGCGGTTTGAAAGTAAAATGATCTCCATCCAAGGAAGGGTCATAGATTGTTTCAAAAATATCTCAGAATAGCCTACATGTAGTTCTGTAATCAACCCAACTGTCATCATAAGGAGGAAGTCCTCATCAATAAAAGGCAAAAAGCCCAACTACAAAGAGTACCATATACATGCTGGTGTTTTAATGCATGCTTGTAGGTGTAGCAGTTCACTCAAAGTAGGGACAAGATTGATTGTTGAATATTTTCTTCAGCTGCTCTTTTACTGTGCATCGTGACACATAGTGTTTTGCAATAAGCCCACACATCAAGCTGCCTCTCCTCCTTCTGACCTCACATAAATAATTTAATACACTAATGTAGGTCCACTGCAGATTACTCAACAAAAAAATGTAAGAGGGGAAAAGCCCACCCAACACCTCCTTCTTGTATGACTTCTTCAGTTTGCGCATTCAAGCACATCATGTCAGGGGTTTTATGGCTCCATGTTGCTTTTGTTTGTGGTTTCATCAACTGAGAAGGAACCAAATGTCTGTTGACTGACAGCCAGATAGCCAATTCCAAATAACAACCAGCACATTTCCCCTGAGAATAATCAGCCATGTAGTACCTGGAGCTCACTGCCTGCAGCTCCCTCTCCCAGGAGAACAACCCTTTCTGTGCATTTAATGGCATTTAAGTGGATACAACACTCTCCTGAGTACTGTGAGCACTGAGTTACATTTCATTCTACTATGTTAGGTTTTCATTGTCTGGCACAGCAAAACACAGAGCACAACCTGTGGCCTTAACATTGCAACATGTCAAGATTAGGGGACCAGTAAGTAGACAGAATCAGACAATTTTGACATACATTTCTTGCACCTCTGACCAACAATCATGATCAACAAAATTCAGTTTTCATAGTGTGCTGTCATGTTATATACTTCCACACATTAATTAGCAGAGAAAAGGAGAATAATAATAATAACAAAATTTGCCAACGATACAACAGTAGTGGGACTAATCTCAGATAACGATGAGGCAGATATAGGCATGAGGTGACGTGTCTGGTAGAGTGGTGCGGAAACAACAACCTAGTCCACCTCGAAGGAGGTGAATGAAGGAGGTCATCATTGACTTCAGGAGGACAAATGGAAGAGAACACCTTCCCCTCCACATACATGGAGAAGTAGTGGCACGTGTAGAGAATATTAAATTCCTGGGAGTCAATATGTCTAACCAGCTGTCATGAACCACCAACACCACAAGTCGGGTTAAAAAAGCACAAACGAGGCTTTTCTTCTTAAGAAAGCTGAAAAAGGCCACAGAAACTGATGCTCAACTTCTATAGGAGTATCATCGAGAGCATTCTCACCAACTGCATCACTGTGTGGTAAGCCAGCTGCACAGCTGTTGAGTGCAGGGACCTGCAGCGAGTGGTGAAGGCAGCCCTGCAGGTCATCGGGTTGGAGCTCCCTGATGTCAACACCATATATGACAACAGACTGAAGAAGAAGGCCAGCAGTATATTCATGGACAGTACACATCCTGGAAACTCATTGTTTGAACCGCTGCCATCTGGAAAATGGTTCAGGGCAATAAGAACCAGCACTAACAGGTTGAGGAACAGCTTTTATCCGAGAGCTGCGACTGCCATTACACCCCTCCCCCCTGCACAAGCACATATCAGTCCCAAAAGACTGTGAATACTGTGAATATAAATGCACATTTGCACAAGGACTGTATTCTGAATACTTGCACTAAGACTATTTGCACATTATAATGTTGCTATGCATACTTCTTAACCTTGTAACGTTTTAGTTTTCTATTTTTATATTAGAGCCTATGGTTCTGTTTTATTAATATTTTTTTATATATTACTTGTATTTATTGGGAGAGAAGGTCACACATAATTTCACTGTACAAGGTACAGTGACAATAAAGTTTATTCTGATTATGAGTCCTTGATGATAACATGGGGAAAACTGGTCACTCCGATGGCAAATGGGATGCCATTACAGAATACCCACGGCATCATGTTAAGTAGGAGAGGGCCATTGTCCATACTCATGTGATCACTGACAATTTTAACTAGCTACAACAAAAACAACAGACTCCATGCTAGACAACAGACTCCATGCTAGAGTTGAAGACTGAGAAACCTTGGTATCACCTTCAGAGGACAGCAAGGTTGCCATGGCTGGGCCGTTTGGGGATTTGTCAATGACCAAGGAAACAGGCAAAACTCTGTGGCCAAGACAGCAGAAGAAGAGGTGATGTTGTCCTCTGGCATGATGGCTCAGCGATAATTATCTGTGCCTTGCTCCTCTATCTCTAGTGAGAGATAATTGTGCTTCCATAGAAACAATTGCCAAGCAGACTGTTCTGAGAATGACATTTACAGCAAGCAGACAAAGTAACACAGACCACAGGTGAGGATTTTGTCTTTTTCAGCAGAAACTTCAACCCAATTACGAACTTTACTACAACTGTAGCTCAGTGCAAACTGACAAAATATTGTAATCTTCAAATGAGTTGCTACAACTACACTATGAAATACTGGAACTGCTGGCGTACTGTACTCTAAACTATGTGTAAACTAGTGTATTATTAACTCATGAGCAGCTGTCAGGCTGCTTTCACTTAAAATTGACAACAGGTCCACAGTGCAACATTTCAGCTGCCAAATGACTTTTAAACATGACACTTCTCTGTACTTTGTGGTGAGTGTGCTTATAGCAGAAATGGCCATAAGCCACTGTTGAAAATACCACAGCAGGTTTCTTATTTTTCCCCGATTCTTCCATTGATTCAGGGTTTTTTTTTAAGTTTTTCATCACCCGGTGAGAGGGTCTAAGGGCAGACGATGTCACGTCTGTGCAGTTTGTGAAGCCCCCTGAGACAAATTGTAATTTGTGATTTTGGGCTACATTAAAATAAATTTGATTGATTCACTGATTGAAAAGTATTGCTCTCCACTTCAGTTCTACAATGGACACTTTGCTTTAGGTGCCATACACCAAGGCTGGGCCTCGAAACATATAGACTTTAAACAAGAGTTTCATAAACAGCCTAAGAACAAAGGAAGAGTGCCAGTTTCCTAGGTGTGATTGCTGCCCACAAATTCAAACTCTTGCCCTCTACTGGACAAGACCTGCTCGGACACAGGTCCAAAGTCATCACCATGACGACACTGAATGCTTATCTGCAGGAAGGCAGAGCGCCTCCTCCCTTTTCCTTGTGTGTTGAGCTACAAGAAGGAAGACTTCTGTGCATTAGTTACGATGAGAGAGTGATGCTTTAAACGTCCGTTGTGTTCACCCTCTGAACACTCAGAGATCCATGGAAAAATGCCTAACATTCCTCCTTCCCTGCAGAAGTGGAGATATTGCTCTCCAACAGATGGGTCGCCAAGACCTGCTTCGCCAACTAAGTAGACTCTGCTTATTGCCATGCTGAGGACAGCACACCTCACCCGTAGGATGCTACAACTACCACTTGCAGATGGACGCACGCTTGTTACTCCATGTGACCCAAGTGAGAGAGCTTTTGTCTGGGCTGAAAAGTTCTAGTTTAGCTTGTGTTTTTAACTGTTGTTAAATTTGTTGCCTCCAGTGACCCGCGTCTGGCGTGTTGCACACGTCCAACATTTTAGAACCCTGCTCTCGGTGGTCCCCACGTGGTCATGTTAGCCATCTTAGGCCTTTCTCTCTCTGTCTCTCTCTGGCTCTCTCTTTTCACACTTAGACACACACACACACACACACACACCTGCAGACATACACACGTCGAACAGTGTTTAGTTTTGCTGTGTTAGATTCCCTGCTTGGAATTGTCTTAGTGTGTGTAGTAGCATTTTAGTGTATAGTTTAGGTGAGATCTTTGTTACTGTGTTGATATTTATTAACATTCATGTTAATAAATCTTTTGATTGTACATGATCGGTCCTTTGTGATTTTTTTGTGCATTTCTATTGTGATAATAGCTGGTTTTGACAGTCTGTGCTCGATTTCACGCCTTCTGAACAGTTTAACTGTAATATTTTATAAGTATTGATAGCCTTTACAATAATAAAAATAACAAAAAAATAAAAAATAAAAATAATACCTAGTATGCTAATACTTAGTAGGTAAAGAGAAAAACCAGGCTGTAGAGCAAGCAGGATTTTATATCAACCAAGCACAATAGCAGCTAAGTTAATCAATACACTTCAAACAAGACAGGAGACAATAAAGTGTCAAGCAAAGAGATTGCGTGCTGTTGTTTTTGTTAGAAATGAAAACCTGACCGATAAGTCACAGATCTCTTAGACCTTCAGTTTAAACCCCGTCTAACAGCAGCGCTGCCTGTGAAGGACCACAGGTCTGTTAACAGAAAGCTGTAGATCTTTTCACCCCCATCCCACTGCAGTGGCGCTGTGGAGCCACCATCTGTAGCCAGGATCATCTGTGTTGACAGTGTTTGAGAACAGAAGGGGGATGGGAAATGAGAAGGGTATCTATGATTTTCTTACCTGCTTCTGCCTCTGTCTCACCCTCTTTCCTTGTGACTTAAATCAAGTCACATTTCAATGAGAAAGGGAGGAGAGAGGGACAATCAATCAACATAAAAGGTAATAAGGACATTATAATTAAATACAGATATAATTTGTTTTCTAACTGGTATGCGTTATTGACAAAGTCTGCATTCATACTAATAAGAGTGAGAGAGGTTCTGTTCCTCACAATATGAAATCACTTTATCACTAACTAAATCATATTTGCCTTGGGTTAACAGCTGGCATTCATCATTCATTAAGTCAAATACAGGCTAATAATCTCTAATCTAATCAAAGGTTTTAGCTCACTCAAAAGGCTGTGATAAAAATATAACACCTTATCAAATGTGCAGCTGCTTGTTTATTTGTTGTCACAAGATCTCTGACTAGATATCAGTCAAGGATTCTTCATAAGCTTTGTTTTTTGTTGGCAAAAAAGCACAAACAATAACATGACAGAGATAAAGACATTTAAGTGCAACTGGATGCCACCTGATTTTATTTTTGAGAGAAGATCATCTCTGTGGATCAGTTTTTAAAAAATCACATATTTTCCATCCAAGTCTACATCTAGTCTGCAGAATCTCTCTCTGCCTGCTCTGTTTGTGTGTCAGCACACACGGTGCGTCACAGCAGAGCAGTGCAGTGAAAGATTAACAATACCCGAGCAGACGTGAACTACGCTCGTTGTTACTGTAAGTTCAGTGCAATCAAACCTCCGCAAGTAAAAAGCCAAAGCTTTATTAATAGACCTGTGCAACCTGCGTAAACATGAACATTAAGAATGCTGCACTTTAATTGCTGTCTGTACACACAGCACAGCACAGCATGCTAGCTCAGCAGCTTACGGCTAATTGTCACGAACAAACTAAAAAGAAAACTGTCTGTTTGTCATCTAACCCCCCTTGCCCTGTAACAAGCTGACCATGATTGCCCCCCTCTTCCCTCTACACCGCTGCCTTGCACTCACATTACTCCAGTCTAACCGGACCTGAGCACGCTTGAGCTGCCTGATCAATGGCGTGCAACCCGTATTTTCAAAAATTAAACTGTCATTTTTTCATCTTGTAATGACAATGTTCAGTTGTTCTCTGGCATCAGCAATCAAAAAGACAGTTGCAGATTTTTCCACTGCTCTTTATCCAGACTTTGTATGCTGTTGTCTGCCTGAATTCAAGGAACATCCTGCACAAGGAGGAATATGATTTAATTAACTGACTTTTTCAATTAGTTTCAAATGAGATATTATTATTTATTTGGAAACATTTGGAAATATAAAGGTACGGATGGTGATGGGGACGAAGAGGATGAGTGGCAAGTAGATAAGGAAGATGACTGAAAGCTTGGAGAACATTAACAAGAAAAGGACAGATGTTTTTTCTTTTGAGAAATGTTTATTTTCATTTCTATTGTTTGTTTTTTTTCCCTAAGATGTAGAGAAATGAAAAGCATAAAGAGCACATGCTTTTTTTGTGTGCTATCTGGAAAACATGTCATAATACCCATAAACAGCTTCTACTAAGTGAGGTGGTCTACGAGTATGGCGGGATCTCAGTGTTTTCCCATGCCTCTGTACTCAGGATTGGTAAAAATCCTATCACTTCGGTTCCATTTGCCCACTCAGTGATGCTCTTTGTGCTCTGTCCTGATTAGCCGGTCTAAGCTGCGCTTCTTAGAGTCAGATGACGTCGGTACAACTAATTCTGCTGTTTGTGCCTTATGCTCTGAATGGCCTCTGCTGACAGCGCTATCTGCAAATGACTACTTCAGATGGCTCAAGCCTGAGCTGAAATAGACCAGTTTACTTCACTACAACTTTCCCTGCAACTGTTCTGTCTTGGTTAAAACTGGACTTAAAAGAGAGAATGACAATAAATGGAATAAAATGTGAGCAGGAGGAAAAACAGTGAGAGGGGCTGCAGTGAGGAATTTGCTAATGCTAGCAGCAGCAAACAGCAACATCCAACTTTGCAGCAAACGCTGGAGAAGTAAGAGAAAATTCCAGAGACAGCCCAATGGCAGGGAAAATAACAGAGGCACTTACCAAGTACATTACTCTTGATGACCATCCATTGTCAGTTGTTGATAATACCTGATTTCAACATCTTCTCAGGGTGCTGGAGCACAGGTATTCCAATGCAAAATGATGCATTTGCAATGTGTTGCATCCTTAATTATCTATTACTGCATAGTGCACGTAACTACTTTTTCATCAATATACAAACAGTCAGATAAATCTGAACTCCATTTTTATTTAGAAAATGCTTTCAGAAGTTACACATTGTCAGCAACATATTGATTTCCTATTTGTGGAGATGCACATCCCGTTCACTTGCTCAAGATGGCATACCAGTGAATAGCATGATGATATATTCCATAGCGGCAAGCGGACGGCAATGTGGCTTTTAGTCCATCAGTAACACCTACAAAGGAGCATCCTGTTGTCTCAGAGAGAGGATGTAAACAGGATGCTAAATTTAAAATAACTGGTATAGAGGAGAAAGTGAACATGTGTGTCTGCACGTGTGTTCTTACAGTAAGTTGGTAGCTCAACAGCTGAAGCTCAACATGAGCGCAGTTGTTACCCCAGCTGCATTCTTAAAAGTTTCACACTTAAAAGTTCAATTGCAGCACCATTTACAGCACAAGGCAATCCAGCTAACAACTATGCTCAAGCTAAGATGCTGCCTGCAACCTCTTTTTGGTCACTCGGCTGTTGTCAGTATTGACTGCACATATAAGTGGATATGCATTACGGTTAAATCTATACACTGATGCTAGATGTTTGCACCCTCATCCAGATGAATATTTGAAAGTCTATCGATTTGTGCAGGCAGCAGATTATGCTGTGTCTCTGCATCAGCGCAGAATCTTCCAAGTCTGCATCACAATGCATCTTATAATTGAGAAATTTTCACACCTCTTGTACTTGGTCTGAGAAAAAGTGGTATCGGTGCATCCCTATTTGGGATGTACTGGATATGATAGATCTGACACAATATCATACAGCAGAAATTACTGCAACAATAGTCAGTCTGGGCTTGCAAATCAAAAAACACAACTACCTAAAAATACTGTTTTACTGAGGCATTGTTACAAGTGAAGTAAGTGGATGTGAACATAGATGTTGTCTAGAATAGTGACCGACTGATTATCGGTCACCGATATATCGAGCCCAATAGAACGTCCCCAGTTCTATCGGGGGTTCTAACGTATCGGTGAAATATTGTGCCGATAGAAAAAGAAAAAGTGTGACAATGACAAAAGCACACGCTGGTGTAATGATTTATTTTGTCCAGTGGAGCACGCTGAGCTCAGCCAGAGACTTTGGCTCAGCTCACATTTCAGTGAAGTCCCTCCCCGACACCACTAAACCTCCCGACCACAAGACCAGTCAGTCTCAACCAGGCAGTGGACTTTTCCCCCTCTTCCACAAGCCACGGTAAGTTAGTTCATGAAATAAGTAACTGTAAACATGAAAACATCATTG
>JAPQLA010000020.1:2465066-2508393 GCA_029822935.1 Naso vlamingii
TCTCTTTCTGTGAAAGCGCTTTGAAATGTCTGTAGATGTGATTAAGCGCTTTACAAATAAAGATTGATTGATTGAAATGAGAGGCAAAAAAATAGCTTGCAATCCACAAAGCAGGCGCAAAGAATAAAATGCACACAAACAACACACAAACTGCACTGCCACCTCTAGCTGTGCCTGTCCCATTTGCATGCATGTAAATTAGGGAATATTCATACAGTCAACGCAAAATTACCCCCTTCCTATGAAAACAAACCTCACTGCAAATACCACCTAATTTACAAAGACCAGCGCTAACTGCCACCGGCAGTTACAGCAGCGCTATTTAATGCCAGAGAGACCCATGTATAAATCAGCGCAATTTCTCCCTCACTCTCCTTCTCGTTTTCTATTCAAAGCTAGCGAGCTTTGAATGATACTGAACTGATATTGAGTGATATTATGGTCAAAATCTACGGTCAGAGGGGAATGAAGTGAGCTTATATCGGAGTTTGAATTTTCTGGATCCAATAAAGACACAAGTTTCTGCAGATGTCAGCGACTGATCTGTGAAGATGATCTGACAGCTATGGTCCCATTTATGGAGATCAATTAGGCTTTATTAATTTAGCATTATTAATGTGAAAAATTTTGGACATACTAACTACACTCACACATATGCACAATGTTTAGCCTTCTTGAATATCTTCACTTCATTTTTGATTACCTGATTTCACTTACACACGCAGCAGGGACAGAGAGAAGGGAAAAGACATGGAAACACTCATGTGATTCTCCTCTTCTCTTGTGTGTGTGTTTTCTTCATGTCCGTAAAATATTCGACAGATGCAGAGTTTAAAAAAACGACTTACACTCATCTGGGTCATTTTCAGGTGTATTTTTGCCAAGAATCTTGAGCATGTCCAGGTATTTAAAAAAAAATTAATGATTTAAAAAAATTTTAAAAAACAGGCAAAAAGCTATTAATTATGAATGAAACTTTTATTTTATCTGGCTATACAACTGTTTCTGATGGAGCTCAGGAATAATTCATGTGGATTGCCTTTATTACAAACAATTTCACGGAGCTTGTTAAACCTACGATCTGTGTGTAACAGCAGACCTGTGAGGATGTGAAGCAGAATAAAGAACATTAATTATCATCAAATCCTGGCCGATCCTCTTCATGAAGCAGCCACGGCATTGTGCGTGAAAACGAACAGACTTTTTCTAATTTTGGGGACACTTGTATAGTGTCAGCTGCAACACTCAGCCAACTGTGTGCCAAAAAACAAAACTGGCACTTTCTGCAAAATGTTGCACTCTCTCTGCAGTGTCCATTATGAACCAGTCTGTGTTCTGAAACGGGCTATGTAAAAAAGACTGAAACACTGGGAAAGGATCTGTAAACTCAATTTAACGCAAAACGAGGGCAAATCGCACTCAGTTGTCAAACACTGTGTGTGTGTTAGCTCCAGTATATGATTTTGCTATGTGCTTTGTAAATCAGACGCTAAGACGGAGCAGGTAGCGGTGGCAAATGATATGCAGTATTTGGTGCTAAAAGCGACCGCAGTCCAGTCTTAGTGAATCACGCCCTCAGAGTCCCGCAGCACCTTTGCCTCAGAGTGGTTAACATTCTACCGTTTATATTTAAAGAGGCGTTAAGATTCTACCATTTAAATTTACAGTTCTTGATGTAGAAAGCCACAAAGCTTTCACTGTGTTTTTACACTGTGTCTCAGAGCTGTGTAAGATAGATCCAATATTCAGGTGTCAAGTTACAGTTAAACACAGCTGATGTTGATTGGCTAATTAATCAAACAAACACAGACACACAAACAGTCTGGCTTTCATACTGCTGTGAGGACATTTCAGACTAATGAAAACAAAAGTACACACACACAAACTGGCTTTGATATCTTTGTCTCTCAGTCAGCTCTAATACTGAACTGTCAGTTAAACACAGCTGATGTTGATTGGCTAATTAAAGCTCTCTTCTGATTATTGGTTGTTGCTGGGGTGTTTTGGGCAATTTACACCTGTCCATTGTATCTGGTTTCTGGTTTGGCTATCTTACACCTGTCCTTTTAATACTGACAGTACATTCAAACCTCGAGCTGGTGGAAGACAACATTATCTGATCCTCTCTCTCTCACACACACACACACACACACTCACTCACACATGTCCTGCTGACTGCAGATTTGTAGACATTTTCCCAGAAATCAGACTCTAAGAAAAGTTGCTTTCTTTTAAGAAATCACACTCTTGTCCATGTTAATGCTTGACTGTGAGTTTTCCTCTCCTCTCTCTCCATTCCTCCCTTTCATCCCAATCTTCTATTCCTTCTCCTTTCTCCTAATCCTCATCTTCTGCTCTCCTAATCCCTTCTCTTCCTCGTCTTCCTTCCTCTCTCTTCCTCTTCTTCTCTCCCTTTTTTCTCCTCTTGCTTTGAATGAAAGAAAACATTTAAATCTGCAGTGTTCAGCAATTGATGCTTTTTCTGCTTTTAAACTTACTTGAACTAGTTCAAAATTTAACATTATAGTCATCCACATGTTACTTTTTTAATTCCTTGCATTCAATGCTTTTAAAGGTTCATGGTTTACATCAACCAAATATAACTGTTCCTCTATCTTCATTCTACCTTTAACCAACTCATCCATTTCAACCTCTTATTTTTCCATGAAACCTCATCTTTTCTCAGTAGAATCAAATTCATCAACTTTAATAACTTTATTTGTCCCCAATGGGGCTATTTGTTGTGCAGGAGTGAGGAACATAAAAGCATTCAACACAGAAGTCACAAAAACACAAACACATAAGAACACTTAAACACACTAAATACAGGTGTAAGCACATAAATACATTAATACGAGATGGTAACAATAAATAACAGTTTAAGATAGAGAGAAAAAAAAAGAAAAAAGAATGAAGGTTCTGACACCACTTCTGCCTGTTTTGCATTGTAGCTATAAGGTTTGTTTCATCAGCAGTGCATTTTTCAACATTAGCTTTTTTGTTGCAATTCATTCCATTTTTCTTCATATTTCTGCATTTTTTCAGCAATGCTTGGGCATTTCAGCTCTCAGCATTCACACTAGCATTTTTGGCAGGAAATGCAATTTTTCTAGTTCAGTTTACACCTTAAAAAAAGGTTTAAGTGTTTACTATCTCTTTAATATATAAGAAATTGGACTGTATGTCTTTAACTGTCACTGCATTAGCACTGAGTGCACTGTGTCAAGGACTGAGAACAAGGAAAAGTTCCCCTCGAACAAAGCAGTCTCCCACTGAAACTATGTCTTGTTTCAGTAAAACAAGGTGATTTTGAGCACCAAGAGGTGGCGCTGAAGAAATACATATGCTGTTTGTGTGGATAAACATTAAAATGACTAAGATATGGCAGTTTTGAAAAGAGTACGACACTCAGTCTTGAGTAAGAGTGTCAGACTGAAAATAACATGGGAGTTAATGGGGCTCTGGGCAGGGCATGCCCTGCTAAAAGGCTTGTACAGCCGAACCTGTTATAGAAAAATAGTTTGAAGTTTGTTTAAAGTTTGAATGAAGTCTGTAGCTGAAACTATGTGGAAGCAGTACGAGTTCAAACTAAGGTGGGTTGGCAGAGGGTTTGAAGATTTTTCAATGTATTTAAATGGGGCAAAATTCTGAGGAAAAAGCTGAATATTTCAGAAAGTAAAAAAGGTATAAAAGCCAAAAGATATAGCTGGACATTTTGATAGCTGAACGGTTTTAATAGCACAAAGTACGCAGAAGTAGTTAAAGGCCACAAAATGGGCAGAAAAATAATAAGTATAAAAGAACTGAAGAACAATAGTGTGAATGCTAAATCAGCATTCAACAGTGTCGGAAAGACCAGTTTCTCTTACTGTGCACCTACAACCAGGAACACTATGCAAAATCATCTGAAACTTACCTCACTTTTATCACTAGGACAATTCAAATCCATCACTACATCTTATTTTACCTCTAACTGCTCCTGCTTTTAACTACACTTATATTTCAACTTATCCTTGTCACTTTTATGTTATGCTTATGTATGTTTCAAACGTTTTGTGTTCTGTCCTTCCCTCAAATGTTTTGTATTTCATCTCGGCTATATTGTAAATGAGGTTTAATCCTCAATATATCTCCGAGGTTAAATAAAGGTTAAGAATGAATGAATGAATGAATGCTAAATCAGCATTCACACTAGGGCTGGGCAATAAGGCAAAAATATCATATCCTGATTTTTTTCATGGCAGAATCATGATCTCGATTTTATCACAATTGTTTTTCATGTTGGTTTTGGTATTTTACAAGTCATGGCACATTCAGGGCCACATTTTTGCTTACCAACATATGGTCATCTTATATTTTGTTCCTGGTTCCTCAAAATGATTTCATTTTGATTTATTAATTATTAAACTGTAAGAATTACATGTAGAGTAAACGTGTTTTGTTCACTGGCTGTATGGCTGTACTGGCTGATCAACAGTAGAACATCACACCATTAAAACCACACGATGGATGAAGTTTTATTTATTATTTACTCTTCTTCTTATAATTTCCATTAACAAAGCTCCACCTTGTGTGTGATATGTGCTTCATTTGCTTACATTCAAAAGCAAATACCAATTAAAAAGCAAGAAAAAGAAAAAGAAAAGCTCCAACAGAGTGAGTTAATGATCGCAGCCAACTTCTGCTGATTAAGGACTGTGATGACTGTGCTGTCAAAGCTCCTTGGGCAAAATGTAAGCAAATCCTGCACCCAGCCATTGGTGAAATGCCCATGAGCATCAAAGGATTTATAGTTTCTAAACTGTTCACAGGTAAAACATTACACATTTATACCGGAAACAAGAAAGTTGGTGTTATCCAGGGAGAAAGTTCGAAAGAGCAATGCAGCAACTGCTTTCCAGCTGTTTGCTCGTATGGATCCATGTTATTAATAGAGGGCAACTTAGCTAAACATCAATCCCTGACATCCTTGTTGAGTTTGTCTTGGTGTGGCTTTGGCTTATTTTTTTACTCCTTCTTCAGTTTGGCGATCTTGATAACTCAAAACAACTTTACCAAACCGCTTCTTCTGCGAGAGAGAGCAGCTGCTGTCTGTTGTTTACCTCCACTGTACAACCAAAATGGTTCTTAAGGGGCGGGTCAACAAAAACAGACATGTGACTGACAAAGACCTATTAGTGTGATTTGGCTGAGAGAAAAATGTGTTGTTTTGTATCTGAGTGTAGAACTGCAGCAGATAAAATGTACACTGATGGACGATTTAACGATCTCTATGCAAAGGTGGATCGTGGACACACTCTAATCTTTCAAAACCTATTATCGTCATGTCGCACACCCCTAATTCACACTGGTAAGTATAATGAACTGTAGAACAATAGTAATAAACAAACAGTACAATTACAACAGGGTCCTTGCCCTCCAGGCAAGGATGGGCTAATCCCTAATTAATGATCCCCATCCCTAGTGGTAACTCAACAGTCCTAACCCAGAGAAGCAAGCCATTAGCGAGGCCACAAACCCGTATGTATCATGCATGTAGCTTCTACCTGGCATTATTTCACCATGGATAACAAGTAACAGGCGTTGCTGACCTTGTTGTCTCTGCTAGCAGCTGTTGTGTAGTTAATTTCTGCCTTTAATCATGCTACTACTGCTTATATGCTCAGAAGGAAAGATATAATTTAGCGATCTGCGATCTGAACAGTTCCCCTGCTCATTGGCACTATCAGCCCTACATTAATTGAGACAACTTTATCAACAGAGTTGTGGTTCCAGAGGAATGGCAAGCAAACTTTCTTATGGTGGCCGAAATCAGCCCTGCTTGACCTGAACGAAAAACTGCGCATGTGGAGGGAACGACAACAATGCAGACACTCGTGGATGTTTTCACAAAGGTGACCTGCATGTTGTATTAACATTAAACAAGGGAAGACTCCTGAAAACCACCAATACATTTGGATTATCCTAACAAGTTGTTTCTGTCATTATCGGACAAGTTTGTAAGACTGTCATCATCTTCCTGGAGCCAGATTAGAACATCAGAACACCGTGTACAGAGCCCAAAGTGACAGACTTCATCATTAGTGAGTTATGTCACAATGTGTGGGAGTTACTGACTGAACACACATCGAAGTGAAACAACTGCTTGCTCATTTCTACAGATTAGAGAACAGAAAGGGGAAATTTTCTTTGAATGAACAGGTGCTCTGTGACACTGAGTGGTCACGCGACATGCGTGTACTTTGGCCGGAGAGTAGAGCTGCTACAGAGCTTACACCGCACATATGGAAGAAAATCATCTTTGATTTAAGACTTAAGACTTAGCTCAAAAAAGCAGCAATGTAAATGTAGCCTTAAACACTACAGTGCACCAGAGATTGCCAACTATGGGAGTGCTAGATATGAAGATGTTGGTAGATCACATAAATGAGGTCCTGCAAACACCGGGCCACTTTGCAAACAGACTCCTTCACTTGTACAGTGCCCATTTGGGCAAGTGCCTTAAGGCCGTTCATACCCAACATTTCTGCAGGGGTCCACTCTGGTTTTGTGACATAAAAATCATCATCCATTCATGTTCACGAGGGTCCACAAGCATCCACAAGGGTCCATGCGCCGACTGGGCATGCTCTGTCACGGGAGTGAATAGAGCAATGTTTTGACTTGACTTTTTTACTGTAGAAAACACTAATTCACAGGACATTTTAAACTGAAAGATTTCACACTTTGTTTAACAACAACAACAAACAGAATATAAAGCTGCAAGCAGCATTTAACGGGCCCTTGCACTCCTGTGCCCGTCGGGGAGGGCTGCAGTCAGGCTAAAGACACATAGTAGCAATGAGTGTTGTGTACAATGTAAAAATTAGTTGAAAATGACACAGTTACTTTAATTCCAGGTTATTTCCTGTTCCCTGTAGGAGGCGCAGTGTGTGTGAGTCATTACTGGCATGTCAAACTCCTCAGATTGGTATTCTAAGCGCACACTTAAAATTTCAGAAAGATCAGATAACGTTAAGTGAAGTTACAACAACTTCTGTCCATGAAGAAACCTCACATGGTTAAATACTAAGTATCATTTGGTGTAAACATTATATAGATCAAAATAAAGCTGACTCTCTTCAATGTTTTGGGAGTTGCATATCTTATTCTAAATCATGTCATTTCCTGTGGCCTGTAGGCGGTGCTATGACCATGACAAAATTTATGCATTTAGATGTGTTCAGACTGTGACCCTCGTCAAACATGTGAAGTTTGGTGCATACTGAACAATGTACACTAAAGTTATAAACATATCACTGTTCATAGTGAGATACTGGGAATGTCCGCCCCACCATGCCAACACTGTTAATTGAAAAAACTTGCCGCTGCCTGGTGCAACTAATATCAATAAACTACGTGGTTTGATCATAAACAGTCCTGTGGTACTGCCGCCTGGCATAGGTTTTCAACTTCTGTGAAAGAATTAAATAATAGTGCTGTATTTCTGTCATTCAAACTTTCCAACGCTGTCTCAAGAGGTGTTTTTGAGAGAAACTGTCAACTGGGGAATTCCTGGGGAACTAAACACCCTGAAGAACTTTTTTTCTGCTTGCCTTGCCACCGTCATTAGGAACCGCCTACACAAGTTACTTTAACTGGTTGGCAGTTGGTATACTAACATCACTTTTTACATGACTTACAAAGTAATTTAACAATGACAAAACAGGAGGTTCTTAAAACTAAGTTCCTTGAATTATAAAATGGTTTCCATGGTCCAAAAGCGCCTAATGTCACCTACTCTTGTGTTCAGCTCACTTGCCCTCTTGTATTAAATTCAACTGAATTAAATTAAAGCAAAACTGTGAATGTTAAAACAGAGATCTCCTGTCCTCTTCTCTGTCATGACAGGGTTGTACAGCTCAAGTGCAGTGGCTCCGGTAACAATTAACAGTAGGGATGCAATCCCACATTTGACCACAATGAATTCCAATTAAATTAAAGCAAAACTGTCAATGTTATGAAGAGCCAAGGAGAGACCTCCTACCCTCTTCTCTGTCATGACAGAGTTGTACAGCTCAAGCAGAGTGGCTCCCATAAAAATGAACAGTAAGGATGCAATACCAACTTTAACCACAAAGTAGGCTGCAATGGCAGAGTAGCGCTGTCCATGTCTTTCGCTCATTGACTCCATGCAGAAGAAGAAGCACATCACTGTAAAATTGCAAGTTAATTATTGATACTGAATGCCACGCACATCCAAATTGCTATGAAAGTTGACAGTGCACATCCTCAGGTCATCAGCAACACACCTGATGACCCAAAGTTTGAAGTCAATCTGTTTACTCGGTCTTGCACAATGCAAGGAACAGACACACAGAAATTCCTTGCTTTCTTAGAGGGATGTTTACTGTTGCCTACTGTTTGCTTGTCTAACATGGCTACATTTCTTGTACATTACTTTTCATCTTATAATAAACATTTTTTTCTGTGAAGCACCTGCTTTACTTTACATTAAGTGCTGTAACAACAATAATAATAATAATAATAATAATAATAATAATAATAATAGTAATTAGGGATGTCCCGATCCGATCATTTCGATCGGATATATCTTGAAATATATCAATAACGTTATACATTTATAGTCCACAGTGTATAAATAAGAGGCGCATTTCTGCCCTCTAAAAGTCATCACTGCCGTGCTCTGAACGGACGTGATGTATTGAGGTTGAAGGTTTCCGCCCGGCCGCACGTCTCCACATTTGTAAACAAAACAACTATGTCGGCTGTGTGGCGATTCTACGAGTTGGAAGACGAATGCAGACCCGCAACAAAATGCAAAGTCTGCAAGCTAATGGTTTCACGTGGTGGCAGCAACAGAGCTTCCTATAACACAACTAATTTAATTCGGCATCTCAAGAAACACGAAGCAGAATATAAGGAATACAGCGCTGCTACCGAATCAAAAGCTGGTTTGAAGCAGCAGACGCTGCTCGCTAGTTTAAGAAAAGACAAGTTTCCTCGCGGTGGAGAGAAGGCCAGGATGATTACCCAAAGGCTCACAGAGTTTATTGCTTTAGACGACCAGCCCATTTCTGCGGTAGAGAACACCGGCTTTTGTCGGCTTTTGGAATTCTTGGAGCCACGCTACGAGCTACCGTCAAGGCAATTCATAACGAGCACAGCAATACCGGAGCTTTACAACAAAGTTCGTACTTACGTACGGGATCTTCTGGCGGATGGGGCGGCCGTCTCATTCACAACTGACCTTTGGACTTCCGACGTCTGCCCGATGTCCCTTCTCAGCCTCACAGCGCACTGGATTAATGCAACATTTGAGATGAAGCAAGCTGTTCTGCATGCTAACGAATTCCGCGGTACACACACGGCAGATAACATGAGTCAGGCAATCAGCGACATGTTGCAGGAGTGGGGGCTTGAGAAACAGCGAGTCCACGTAATATTGCGCGATAATGTGCGTAACATGAAAAAGGCGATGGATGACATGGGGGTGCTAAGCCTTGGTTGTGTTGCGCACACACTCCAACTAATTGTGCATGAAGGTGTCCTCTCTCAACGAAGTGTCAGCAACACACTGGCCAACGCAAGGAAAATAGTTGGGCACTTCAGACACTCAGCACAGTCCTACGCACGCCTGCAAGACATCCAAATTGAGTTGAAGATGCCGAAAAAGCACCTCCAACAAGATGTACAAGTCAGGTGAGCTTCTAATGCGAGAAACTTTTGACTACTGTATATTGTTTGCTTGTTTATTGCTTTGTTCATGTTATTCTTATTTCTTGTTTTTATGTGCTCGATAATGGGACTGGAGATGGAAATTAGCCTCCTGGCCTCATGTAGTTACATGTAAATGTACATTAATACATATTGTCCCATTTTAAAAATTTAATAAATCTCAATCAATCAATTCTCAATTAATCTCAGGTGGAATAGCACCTTCTTCATGGCGCAGAGCATCTTGGAGCAGAAGCGGCCACTCAGTGTGTTCGCTTCAGAGCATAACCTCCCAGCTACCCTATCCTCCAACCAATGGGCACTAATGGAGAAGATGGTGACTGTTTTGGCTCCATTTGAAGAAATCACTAGGGCAGTCAGTGCGCAGAATGCAACTGCAGCCGATGTCATCCCCACAGTCACTGTCCTCAAGCGTGTTCTTTCTCGAGAACAAGACAGTGACCAAGGAATAAGAACTATGAAGAACACTCTTCTGGAGGCGCTGAACAGACGCTTTAAAGATGTGGAGAAGGAGCCGATCTACAGCATCGCTACGTTGCTGGATCCCAGATATAAGGACAGGCAAGTAAATGTGTGTGAGTGTGTCCATTGACTGTGTGTGTGTGTGTGTGTGTGTGCGTGCGTGCATGTGTGTGTGTGTGCCTGCTTGCGACGTTTGAACATTATTGTTAAAGTACACACATCATGTTTCTTTTCAGATATTTCTTGAGTCCAGAGGACCTGAGGGCTGGTAAAGCTGCAGTCACTGAAGAGCTGGAGAAGGTGGAAATCGGTAGGCCTGATGGTGAAGCATCAGAGGCGGAGCATGACAGAAAGGCACCACAGCTAGACACAGTGGGCAGCGGCCTTAGCAGCGTCTTTGAGGAGATTTTGAATGAAAGTGAGAAGGAGGCTAATTCTGCAGGCAAATCATCAGCTATTGTGCAGGTGGAGACCTACCTAGCAGAACCAACCATCCCAAGGTCAGACAACCCCCTACATTACTGGAAGTCACATGCAACAAAGAGTCCCTCACTGGCTGCTGCTGCGGCCAAGTTTCTCTGTGCGCCCTGCACAAGCATTTACAGCGAGAGACTCTTTAGTTCTGTATCGCATGTCGTTGATGAAACCAGGAACCGCCTGTCTGCAGACATGGCACAGATGCTAGTGTTTCTCAAAAAGAACCTTCACTTCATTATGAAGTAAATAGTTGGGTGAAAACATAGCTAAGCTATACTTGCCTTATACTTTGTCTCTAAGCCAGTTAAATAGTCAGTAGCCAGTTTAAATAATTATTTTCTTATTTCATTTATACAGCTCTAGTCTTTTTTGTTTTTACTGAGCAGAGTGTTGAGCTGCTACACTGATTTAAGTTTATTTTGCATCAGTGGTTTACTGTAACTGAAGTTACTGATTCAGTGAAGTTTATATTATCTTTACAAAGTTTACATTGTATTTACTGAGCAGAGTGAAGTCATCACCAAGCTCCGAATGCACTTTGAAAATGAATGTACTTATTTTATAAGCACAATTTTACATAATAATTTTTTTATTTCACTTATATGTTTTATATAGTATGCTCACTGTGTTCTTCAATTTGTAAAATAAACAAAACGGTGAGGAAAAGCAAAGCATAGATTGATCATTGAAGCAAACAATCCAATTTATTTTGCAATGCACCAAGAGAGAAGTCTGAATCCAATGGATTCAGTTTATTCAAGGTAAGAAAAAAGATCGGATCGGGAAAAAATCGGGATCGGCAATTACTCATCATTAAAAAATCGGGATCGGGTCGGGACCAAAAAAATGTGATCGGGACATCCCTAATAGTAATAACAACAACAACAACAAAAACAAGAATTTCAGGGTTGCCAACTTAAGGTTTCAGCTTGGAGTGAGATCTTTTTCCGTGTTAACTGGATAGGGTTGAGCATCACTGTTGCTCTGTCATGAAACTCTGGAGTAGTGATGCCTAAATCCACAAAATCTTAGGGCGCACTCACACTTGGCCCTGTTGCCAAAGCACTATTCTCCCCTCTCCCCTGCTCCCTGAAAGCCATTGTCCACTGAGCCCTGACCATCACCATATCATGATTTAAAAGGTGCTCCTCTCCTCCCCGCCCTGCTCTCTCACACTCAGTCAGATTCTGACTCACACTCACAGTTGCACTCTAGCAGCCACAGAACGTTTCTATGGACCATTTTTATAAGTTAAGACGGTAAAAGAAGCATTCAATAGGCATAAAACTCGCTCTGTAACATTAGTTGGTAAGATGAGCATGACATAGCACTGTCACTTCTTTTTTTACGCATCTCTCCATCCACTCTCATTGACATACATGCGGACACACGCTGATGTAACAGCCATAAATATAAACATTATTCTGACACGGTAAAGTAAACTTTCTATACATTTGTTTCATAAAGTACTGACACAATTAAAGGAGTGACGACATAAAGTTATTAACCCATTAATCATGTTGACTCAACTTAGGGTGTTTATGATAGGACCAAGAGCGCTGTAATGTTAGTTCCCTCCAAACATCAGTGCAACAACATCTCTGATTCACAGTCTTTCTCCTTAATACCACACTCTAAGCAGTAGCTCGCTCTCACTCTCTCTCTCTCTCTCTCTGAGCAGCACAGAGGAGAGCACATGCTGGATCAAACAGGATAGTTTACAAAGTGCAGCAAAATGGATGGCAGAAAAGAAGTAGTGCACTTGTAAAAAAAAGAAAAATAAATAATATGTAAACCTGGAATGAGCAGTAGAACCCATCAAATATAAGTGAAAGAATAGCCAGCGCCAACCCCCCCATCGAATGACGATACCATCGTCCACCCCAGTGTTTCATGCTGCACATTGACAATGTCCAGTTTGAAACAAATTGCCCAACCCTACCTGCACTCACATTGCTCCAGTGTTATCGAGCCTGACCATGCTTGAGATACTTGTTCTATGGAGTGCAAACCATATTTTCACATAATGAACCATATTTTTTCCATCTTGTAATGACATTATTAAATTGTTCTCTGGTATCCACGATCTAAAAGACAGTCACAGATTTCCACAGTCTTTTCCACTGCTCGTTATCCACACTTTGTATGCTGTTGTCTGCCTGAATTTAAGGTAAATCCTCCACAAACAGTCACAGTGATGTCGGCGCTCCGGTGCCTGTGCTCGTGCATCCATGCCATGCAGAAGCCGACCTCTTCCAACCATGCCAGGGCCGAAAAAGCTTGCCATGCTTAAGCACAGTACAGAGCGCTCACACTAATCAAACAAACTGTCAAACACTCTGGACTTTGGTGGTCAAACATGCTTAGTAGTGCTTAGTACGGTGTAAAGATTCACCGATCTGAATCGGAAACTGATATTTAACAGTGGAGATGCGAGTGCATCGATGTGCAGGCCCTGCATCAATATAAATATGCTTTGAATCGACGATGGCCCAATTTTAAAGTTAATGACTGGTTATACTGAAGCTTAGTTTAGCTGTTGCTGCTTTGCTACTGCTGCAAAGTGCCTCCAAATCTCGTTTAAGGATAAAGTTCAGAGCAAGACTCTCTTGTTACTTTTACAACAGTCTTACTGGTCACGTCAGCGCACCACGACCATTGCTATGAAACCCGTGCTTAGGAGGGATAAACAAGACAACATGGTCTGACAACGCTGATGCGACACTGTTAATGGAACACTGACATTCAGCCTTACTTTTGGAAGACATTCGGACTTTAAAAGGAAGAAGGAAAACTGGATGGAAGACCGGTCAGTTATGAGCTTTGTAGAATAGAGATTAAGTTCACTAGAGCATGAAGCTAACACTCACCTGGAGAGACACTTTTTTGAAACAAGTGGGGGTAACAAGGAGTAATGTTAACATTAATCATATGGATACTAGTCCATCTTGCACAACCAAGAAAACAGCAGATGAAGACACAGCTATCAGACAGTTTCTCCTGCGTCGATTCGGTGACGTCTAAAGTAATGATGAGGTAATCAATTCATATTTCTCCTCCTGACTGTCAAAGTGACGCAGCTGAACCTGACTGAGTGAAAAAGTTAATATTTAAAGTGTCAGCATGTTTGTTCACACAGTGAGTCTATCTCTGTCTGCCTTTTGTAAAAGACATAATCACGGTCATGACTGCATACAGCTGAGAGACAATTCTAATGTGACATTAGGGACAGTGCAACTAACAGTCATTATTAGTATTATTGCTGTTGCCCTAAGTGTGGTTTCAAAATAATATCGGTCTCACTCGGTGTTCCTCCTGGGCTATTATGAGGTACATTAATTATATTTAAACCAGGGAACCCAAACTACTGCCACTTGTATAGAAAAAGATCATTTAAATTTTTTTTTATGAAAAATAAAAATCATATTATATGCATTAAAATATAAACTGCATCAAACTGCATCGTATCACATCAAATCGCATCGAATCCTACTGAATCTCACCAAATCGTATCAAATCGTTCTGTATTAAAAACATATCGTCCCTGAATCTTATCGGAGCCCCTGTACCTAGATGTGTCACAAATTGTCAAATGAGGGGGAGATGCACACCCCTAGTGCTTAGGCATGGTACGAACTGCCACATGTGAGTGCGCCCTTAGTTTTTTCTCACCCTGCAAAACATCATTAGCATTTGAGAGTTCAATACCTTTAGCATCCAAACCTGTTGAGCTGTGTTTCAAGTACATGGAAATGATAATGCTGCTATACAAATGTAAACCAACCAATTACATTAATAAGGGAACTGCGACTCCTGCATTCAAGAGCTCCAGATATTTCAAATGTGGAAAATAGGCTGTTCCGATACCGATGCCAGTATTGGAAAATGCTGCAGATACCACTGAAAATGCTGGTATCGGTATCAGCGAGTACATCAGTCTGTCACCATCACCAATCAGATACCATGTAATTTATTATTTATTATAAATGGTACCCATCTATTTTCCAATTATCTCAGTTACCTCTGACTGACATTTCATATCTGAAATCAATTTTTCTTTGCTGCTCTAAAACAGCACTCAGGAAGTTGCGCTGTGCTGCCACTGGCAACTACTATTTTTTAAAGAGTGACAAAGAAGACAGAGGAGAGTCGACAGAACTAGCAAAATGTCTGCATTAGGCAATATCTTACACTGGAAAGTCAAAGGAGATGTGTAAAGAACAGTCTTTTATGTGCTGGTATCAGACCAGTACTTGGTATCGGTCAATACACAAGTTTGGGTATCGGTATTGAGAAGGAAAAAATGGTATCAGAACATCTCTAGTGGAAAATTTAAGAGTCAAGTTCAATCATTTTTTTAATTGCTCACCCTGTAAGAGTTGGACTCTTTCTTTTTTTTTTTTTTAAATAAAAAAAGGTACTCATCCCATTTTAAAGGAATATAGTGAATATAGTGATCACACATAAGCAAACAGGTTCTGATATTTACATGTATTTATTGTTTCTCAAGCTCCCCATTGTTAACCAGACTCCAAAATGCTCTGGATGTGTATCATTCACAGAAAACCTGACAATGTTTTTTACCTGATAAAACAGACTTTTATCAGGTATAACTTAGGTCTTCTGCTAAAATCTGCATCATGTTTTGTTCAGTAAACCTCAGATTTAATAAATCAACAGCAACAAAAATGTGTAAAATGCATTATTAGGACAGACAAAAACTATCTGTGAAACATCATGTTTATTCACTTTACATGGAAGTTACATTAATATAGAATTACGTTAAATGTTGGCAGAATGAGTCAGTGTTCGTTCATGACAAATCATAAATGATCTTTTAGAAGGAGTAACTTACATCCCTTTTCCACTGGTCAAAAAACCCGGGTTAACCTGGTATGATCTGCTAATGGAGCTAGCCTGGAAGTTAACGGCTGAATGTCATGGTAGGATAACCGTAAGAATTCTGTAAGCTGGATCACATGACCCATCGACAGCAATGCCAGCATAGTTTCTAGCTCTGCTTGCGTAGTCTTGTTTTTTCAATAATCTTATTACATACATCAGATACTTCGACATCTGTCTCATCATGAACACCTCCACAACCAAAGAAACACAAAAAAGGGAGAATGAACAATCACCCGTGAAGAAAAAATTCAAGGATTCTGCCATCTCCGAGGAAGAACCAGATGCAGCTATCGCTAACAGCATAAAACTAGCCCTTTGAGAACAACAACGTGGTCTAGATGCGGCTGTAGCCTCCGCTGTTAGGGAAGCTGTGGATTCTATCCTGGTCCCGGCATTACATGATATACAAACAGAAATTCAAAAGACTAATGAAGCTGTTAAGGAGATTAGCAGTGAACTCGAGAAAGTAGCCAAGTCTGCTAAGAGGACCCAAGACCGAGTGGACTCAGTTCAGGTGGCTGCATGAGAGGATAGGCGATTGGCTATTGAGCTAAGGACACAGCTAGACCAGCTCAACACAAAGTTGACAGACCTGGAGGACAGGGGTCGAAGAAACAAAATAAGACTTGTTGGCTTACCAGAAGCAGTGGAGGGCACGAATGCAGTTGGCTATCTTAAAGATAATCTCCCCAAGTAGATTCGATCGTTGGTGGGTCAAGACATTGACACTGAGCGGACGCATCGTGTGTATGATGGAGGAGAGGCTAATTCCAACAAGCCACGCACCCTCATCTTCAGACTACTGTGTTGGCAAGACAGATCGGTGAAGTACACATCCAACGGAGCCACCCCATCCCTGAACGCTCCGGCACCAACCGCTAGCACTACTCTCCTGTTCTTCCCGACTACAGTCCAGCGACAACAAAGAAAGAAAGAGCTTTAATTCTGCCATGAAGAAGGCTAAAGTCACAGGCCTGGAGCCATTTCTTATCTATCCTGCGCGGATGAAACTGCAGTACAAAGGCGAGAAGAAGACGTTCGACTCCCCCCAAGCCGCCGAAGATTTCATCAACTCTCCTTCAAGGAGGTTCGCCTCTACAGCGGTACAGCATGACGGTGGAGCTACTGCAGTAACCTCAGACCCAAACATAGAGGAGAACCACGGTGATCTTCCACATGCCAGGGAAGGCAACTTAGTGGACATGAACGAACAAACTTTCAGGACTTAACATATACAAGTTCTACAGCTGTGGACATTCTCAGGGTCTTTACTACAGGGTAATTTTGAATGTTTGTAATGCAAAATTAGCTATGCTTTCTGATATTTGCTAGCCTACTTTTGTTCTTCCATCTGATAGATGGGCTAACACTAACATGCTAAATTAGCCTAGCTTCACCAGATCAAGTGGTGACGAATGTATTCATTTTATGCGTTATGACTGTGTGGGCTTATCTGGTACTACAGCCATGCGTTGGGGTGGATTGGTCACGAATCAGCCAAAGTTTATGTTTTTACAGACCAACGGAATTTTGTCTGTGCGGTCTGTTTGTCTCTGTATATAGTTTTTCCTACCCCCTCCCCTTTACAGACATATTCCTGACATTACTCTATGTTAGAACATCAACATTGGGACAACTGTCAAGTAATTGGCAGGACAATTACATGGTTATGCTCTATCTTACACTAACACTTTTACATTTTAAGACTGATCTTAGCTGTATAACATGTCGATGCAGTCACTGAATATATTATCACTCAACATGAACGGCCTAAACTCCACTATCAAACGCACTCGTGTCCTTGAGTACCTACATCGTAAAAAGGCAGACATTGCCCTGATCCAAGAAACGCACCTAAAACAACGCGATGTGGCCCGATTTCAAAATAAACACTACAGATTAATTGCATCATCATGCGCCCTAAATAAGACAAAAGGAATATGCATCCTATTTAAAAGGAAATTTCCCTTCAATATAAATTACACTGGGAATGATGAGAAGGGAGGACTTGCTTTCGTCCGTGTTAGTATACTCAATCATAAATTAGCTTTCATATCCATATGCTGCCCAAATGAGCCTGACAGAGACTTTATTACTTACATTGCAAACACACTATTAGAACAAAATGACTGTCTTTAGTGGTGGGAGGCAATTTCAATGCAGTCCTTAATCCAGCTCTTGATAAATCTAATTCAGAGGCAATAGCCAATCTTTCATCAAACTGTTGAATATGCTCATCAAAGATCTCAATCTTGTTTATCTTTGGCATATGCAGAATGCTACTTCTAGAGATTATACGTTCTTCTTCAGTAGACATCAGACATTTTCCCAGATAGATTATATTTTTCTTAGCCCGGCCTTAATTGCAGGACATACATCCATTACTATCTTACCAATTCTACTGTCTGATCACTCTGCACTATTATGCAACATCGATCTGCCCAACATTAAGACAAAGGCCCCCAGGTGGCAGCCAGACACATCTTTACTGACTAACTCTGGATTTCTTAGTTCACTCAGAGTACAATTAAAAGATTTTATGGATATTAACATAAAGGAATGCTCTAATCTACCAGTATTATGGAAGGCCACAAAGTGTTTTATTCGTGGTTTCTGTATCTCATTCTCCTCAACTTTAGCTAAAACAAAAGCTCTCCAGATCACAAATCTTGAAAACAGAATAGAATCATTAGAGAATTTACAAAAACATAGCTTCTCAGATGATCAGTCTACAATGCTGGCGTCTTTGAACGATGAATAAAATACAATGGCTTTATCAAAGGCAGAATTAATCCTGCACAGAACCAGGCAAAAGTACTACTTTGAATCAGAGAGGCCTAGTCACCTGCTGGCACTTATGCTTAAGGAATGTGAAAGAAAAGCTCATATCCCAGCAAGACTAATCCACAGGCCATCATACATTCTCAACATTTTATGAAAAGCTATATAAATCTGAGATTGCTTATGATGATGCTACCTGTACACATTTTCTTGACAAATTAGAGCTTCCCTGTCTCAAGCAGAAAGACCAAGATGACCTGGAAGCTGCATTTTAGTTGGACGAACTGCAAAGAGCTCTGAAATGTCTCAATAAAAGCAAATTACCTGGCTTGGATGGCCTCCCACCAGAGCTATATTCAGAACTTTGGGACATGATGGGCACACTCATGCTTGACTCATTTAATTTTGCCATTAAGAGCAGGACCTTTCATAGAGACCAAAAAACAGCAGTCATCACCTTACTCTTGTAAAAGGGAAAAGATCCCTTTGAGTGCTCCAATTTCAGGCCAATATCCTTACTCACAAGTGATCTTAAGATATGCAAAAAGCACCTTCTCTGCGCCTTGAAAAAGTTATTCAATCTCTAGTAAATGAAGACCAAACAGGCTTTATCAAGGGATGCTATGCATCCGATAACATGAGACGGCTGCTACACATCATAGATGTGGCAGAGATACACCCAAATCCTTGTGCCCTATTTTCACTGGACATGGAGAAAGCCTTCGATAGACTAGAGTGGAAATATATGTGGGCAGTATTACAACGTTTTGGATTCCGGCATAATTTTATGGCAATGTTCAAGAAACTATACCACTCACCTTTAGCAAGTGTTCGAACAGGTGACATAATCTCTTCTCCTTTCACCCTGCAGTGTGGAACAAGACAGGGGTGTTCACTTTCGCCACTTCTATTTTGTCTTTCTCTGGAACCTCTAGCACAAGCCATAAGGAAATCTACAGCTTCCCCTATGAAAATTGGTGATCATAATCATATCATATCTCTGTATGCGGATGATATAATTTTGTTCTTAGATAACTTTGACACTTCTATTCACCCAGTCATTAAGGAATTTGATCTTTTTAGCAGCCTGTCAGGTTACAAAATTAATTGGACAAAGTCTGCACTTAAGCCTCTAAATAACATACACACAAATGCTTCTATTCTATTAGACAGGCTGGAAAACCTAACTATATCGTGTCTGGGTTAATAAAATCATTCGCTGGTCTGTTAAGTTACACACAGCCACAGTTTAGACATTAGCGTCAGGAGGAATGGGGGGGATTGCCATTTCTTCTGTCATTAGCTACATATATAACTATGATCATTTCTGCTCTGTATCAGTCGTGGAAGTCCTAGAAACGCTGAAAAACTTCATGTCTATGTTCATGGCATAATCCTGTAGTGTTTAAAGTCGTGTTTTAAGAACTCCGAGTATTTACATACAGCATTGTTTGGCAGCCGTGTCAACATCTGGATGTCGAGAGGTTCATGCTCTCAGGACGTCAGTGACATTGGGACAATGTCATTGTCAAGGAATTCACCCAAAGATTTCAGGTTTTTTTTAAATTTTAATTTGTGTACTTTCGCAGAGCATGTAGTTAGTTCACAAAACACATTTACTCTACACGTAAAACTTAGAATTTAATAATTCATAAATTAAAATGAAATCATTTTGAGGAACCAAAACCAAACATGAGCCTTCCATTTGTTTGTAAGTGAAACTGTGGCTCTGAATTTGCTTTCACTTGTAAAATACTCTTAACCAATATGAAAAACTAAAGAATTGTCATAAAAGCAAGATTGTGATACTGCCATGAAAAAAATCAGGATATATTTTTGCCTTATCGCTTAGCCCTAGCTTGAACATATCACAATGTAACTCAATAGGATACAACCTACGTTTGAAACAAAGGAAACAAACTACAAGCACAGTATACGGGGCCATTTAGTTTGATGCTTCAGTTGTAATGAGAGGGGAGCTGACCAAAACCTCTCAAAATTTTTTAAATATGTTGTGTCATTCCTTCAGGTGTTTTGCTAAACTGCTTTTGTTAGTAACGTTACCTGTTCTACAGCGTCTCTTGCATATGGGCTTGCTCCTTCCATGTTCTTCTGCCTCAAGTGCAAAGTACTTTTAAACAGTCCTCTTGTTTTCTTTTTACAAAAATTGGCTGTGGAAGCTCTATGGCACTTGCCATCTACAAACTACAACAAACTAACGTTAGACAAGTCAAAGCCAAAAAGAGGAGCAGAGAGCAGCGTTTGTTAGTGAGGGAGGGCTGGCCTGCACATACTTCAGCGTGTCTACATTGACTCGTTTTTGGAGAAAGAGAAACGACAAAGCACAGTGGCTATCATAAATGCTGAAAACAAATATTGCTCCGGCAGAAGCACTTGCCTTGTCAAATTAGTTTTATGTTGTTAAAAAAAACTGTTTCAATCTGTTTTTCTATACATAAACAACATGGAAATGAAGGGTTCATAGTGAAAATAAAGAACAAGTGAGGCTGACAATGTTAAATATTTAGGAATCATATTAGATGTAAACCTTAGGTTTGATAAACAAGTGAACAGCATTTGTAAAAAGGTTAAATCAAATCTCAACTGCTTTAGACTCATTAGAAAGTATCCGTCGCTTGGTACTGTAAGGCTCTACATGCATGCCATGATATTCTCACATTTGTCTTACTGCATTACCACTTGGTCACAAGGCTCACAATCGACTATAAAACCCATTATATCCTTGCATAATCAGACAATAAAAATTCTGGACAAAAAACCCATGAGGTAGCATCACTGTCACATCTTGAGAAATACACTATGTTAAGTTTTGAAAGTTTCATTAGTTACTCCAATCTAAAGCTTATTTTTAAATGGCTTTACGGTCATGCTCCCCCTCTGCTTAATGAATTTGTTATAAGAAACCAACACTCCAGTAGAGCCTGCACACAATCTTCAGCCAATGGTAATTGCCACATATCAATGCGCAAAACCCCATTCGGACAATCAGTTTTCTCTGTTAAAGGAGCAAAACTATGGAACTGTTTGCCAACTGAGCTGAAAGCGCAGGGCAATTTTAATGCTTTTAATAAAGATACCAAATTATGGTTAAAGGAGAATCAGCACTGCTTTCATACCTAATGACATATGTATATAAACATTTGTACTGTGTTACCCTGTTACCTTGTATATATGCGTTTGTGTGTACGAATGCATCTGTTAATGTTTTTTTTTCCTTTCTTATTTCATATTTTAACTTGTATGTTAACTTTTTCTTTTAAAAGCCTCCTGTGGACAGGTGTTGTAAATTAGCGTCCCTCTACAAACACTACACAGTGCATCTGGTGTCTGTGCATGGTTGTATGTTGTAGCTCCAATGTTACTGTGATGTCCATATCAAATAAAATACACTTATACTAACGTTGGCGACACCATCCTGCTCAGTGTTGTGAACATCAACCAGCGTTCATGTGTTCAGCTGCTAGTGAGGGGAGAGCTGTGTGCCTGCCAGACTGCAGCAGTTCTGTGTTAAGTTGTGTGACAGCTGGAGGAGACTCTGATTACACAGTGCCTACTGCGGGAAAAAAAAAAAATTTCTGCGGTACTGTTACCGAAAATATTCAAGACCCATCTAATCGAAAATTAAGACAATTTAATACTTTTGGAGGCCTTTTATTAGAAAAACTTAATTTAAGACATTTTAAGACTTTTTAAGGACCTGCGGCCACCCTGACGCTCACTATTTACACCCAGGTCAATTGACCCTGCAGTAGACGCTGGCTTTTCTCACCTCACCTCGACTCGGCTGTTAATGTAAACCAGGGCTCCAGGGTGCAACCATTTTGGTCCCACATGCAATCACAAATCTGTGAGGTACAACTAAAATTAACACTTACCAAGCGCCAAATGTGGGTAAATTTTGGGTTTGGTAGATAAATAAATTGAGGTCACCCGCCAGCTGGCCAGCAAAATAAATGTAGTCCCTGGTACACCGGCTTTCTGAACGAAAAATAACACTATCTGTAGCGCACAGCGTAAAGTTACTGCTAATGCTGATGGAACATTTTGTACTTCGCATTAAAAACATTTAACTGACTAAACGCAAATTGACTTTTATTTTGAAGGAGGCGAGTCATAAGAAATACAATATTTTCAGTAGCTTGACAGCCAACCAACATTAACCACTATCAGTCATCAAAAACATGCTTTTAGAGCAAAACAATGGTCATTCTCAGCATGTTTACAGCGAATCAATTTTGAATATTTTCTATTTTTGATTTTTTTAAGTACAAATTTACAATGTACAATATAAACAAAATATATATGTTACACTGTACGTTTGTTATTTTTCCTTTAAACAAACCCAAAAAAGGTAGGAGAACACAAACAAACAAAACAAAGAAGAAGGAAAAATAGGGGGGGGGGGGGAATTAATGTGTAGCTGAGAACTAGGGAAATTACATCTACACTTTTCAAATCTAATATCTTAAAATTCAATCTTAATTTTCAAAACTTTTTTTCTTTCTTTGATTCGCTATCACAGTCCCACAGCCTCTCCAACAGAATGTCTAACTTACCTTTGACTAGGGTTGGGCCAGTGTAAAAATTTCTGAATCGGTTTGATATTAAGCCAAATATCAGACCAGCTCAGTATACCGCATTTTTACAACTAGCTGTCACGTCTCAGCCAACTGAACTGAGTGACACAAAATGTGTTGCGACAGCCAATCAGCGTTGACATTTTCCCAACGTCACTGACGTCCAGACATTGAGACCAAAACATCTGTTGCTGTGTGTGAATACTACAAACTTTATAACGTTACCTTACACCACGGAATTATGTAATGAACACAGACGTCATTATGTTTGTAAGCGTTTCTGAAACTTCCCCAGCTAATACAATGCAGATATGAGGACTATATGATGCTAAAAGCTAAGCTAACGTTTTAACTGTGGCTGTGCAACACATTAACAGACTTCTGGTTTATTTTAGGAACACAGTCACAACGATGTGAAGCTTTCCAATGTTTCTGGAATTTCCACAATTAATACCATGCAGAAATGATGATTAAAATTGCCGTAATTAATGCTAGAAAACCCCCCCTTCCTCCAACGCTAATAGCAACGCTAATGTCTTAACTGTGGATGTGGGACACATTGACAGACCTCCGGTTAATTTTCTAAACACAGACACGACGTGGTTAAGCTTTTTCACTATATCTGACAGAAAACACTCTTCCTCCTGATGCTAACAGCTAAGCTTAAGGCTGTGTGTCTTGATAATGTTACACGGCAGCAGCAGCTTGAGCTCTAAACTGAATAGTACACTTTGTCTGACAGCTCTGTCATTCTGTTTCGTTTATAGCCACATCAAACGTGATAATTTATTAATCACATTGTCTTGTTGCTTGTTGTTGATGCAATATGAGTTAGCTTTATGCGTGTCATCAGACCGTTGAGTATCGTTTATGTGTCGCTGCTGATGTATGCTTTTAATTTGCCAGAATCTCAGATAATGAAAAAAGCGGGTTCAGCTGATTTGCGTAAAATTAAACAGGTTTAAGCCCGTACACCGAAGCAGACCTGTGAAATCGGACACTGACCTGAGCCTACCTTTGACGGTTTAATTGCTGCGATTTTAAATGTTTTAATACCGTCTGTGAAAGTAATGGATCAACAAGAAGCGATTAGATAAGAGCTACAGGCTAAAGGTCCGCTAACAAACTCCTTTGTCAATCAAGTAAGTTATTAAGTTCTCCATTAGCATCCAAAATATTGTGAAGTAACGTTAACGTACTGATAGGACGTTTTGAGATTAGTTCCTATCAGCTCTAGTACATCGGAATCCACCAATAGTGGAGGATCACTGATCGATCGGCGCTGAAAGCCTTATTTTGCCTTGATCTGTCCTCTGTCGGACCTTTTTACAGCTGTGCTACATGTGCGTTCAGTTTAAGTTGCACATCGTGCCTCACAGCCCTCATAGCATCAGAGCCCCACAGCCAATCACCGCTTCAAGCCGCACACAAACAGCATGTGGTCAAGTGTGTGGAAGTTTTGCACGGAGAGAGTTGAGGAGAGGCGCTATGTCAAGCAGCACGCTTGCTTAGAGTGGTAAAAACATTAAAGTATGTCATTTTTCACTTCCCCCATGGTCATTCACCTGTCCATATCAGCATCCTCTGGTCTTTACATAAATCTCTTTTTTCTGCTGCATCATTCACACCGCTCAGCTGATTCAAAGAAGCCAGCTATCAGCGTACATGCTGCTGTTAGGTTAACTGATTGATTTTTGCGAGAAGAGAAAAGACGAGGACGGAGCAAAGAGCCCCTTCTTAATTCAGCAGTGCATGCCTCTTCATATTTTTATGAATTAACACATCTACACGGATGAGAGCAGCTGGTGTTTTAACTTAAGAAAATAAGTTTTATATATTTTGCGCTGTCGAACACATGTCAGTAAAGCTTCTAAAGAGAGACTGCTGATGCTTCATATATCCACATCAACTCATACAAAGCATCTCAACAATGTACTTTAGCCTAAATGTGCTTACCTGATTATGTCATCACAACAATTTTAACAACAAGAGGGATGAACGCTGAACAAAGAAAAGCTAACCGCAGATTTTGGATTATCCATTTAGCAAAAGAAAGAAAAAAGAATACGGGAGTATCTCCGTTTAACACTGTAGCAAACGCAGAAAAGGTTTCACTTTCTCCTGATCTGCAGGCCTGTGTGTGCAAGATGGACACTGCCCGATGCGTAATAGCTGTCAAATACAATTAACAGATTTGAACAGGATTTATAAATAAAATATCTCCAAAAATGTAAGATTTTCTTTCATTGAACATTTTATTGGTACAGCAGTATGATAGAGGTTACTTAATTCTAGAAAAGAAAAATGGCTAAAAATGAATAATTTATTTTAATATTAATGTAGCATTATTCAATATAATATTTGTCTTAATTTTGATGTACACTTTATTACTTTGTTCAGTTATTTGTATTTTTAGGGTTAAGGTCAGGGTAATTATTTTCGGTTTTGTAATTTGTAAGCAAGAAATTTGTGGTAGAGTTCAAGAATTTTCCTTTTCTTTTTTTCCCCTTTTTTTTGGGGGGGGGACTATCTGTCAATTAATCAGTTAACGTCTTTTTTCCTGATTTAGACCATCGGAAGTATCAGTTACCGGTAAAATCCACTATCCATCGACCTCGAAAGTGAATTGTCATGTGTCCTCAGCAACTTTGTGCTGTGACTCTGCTGACCTTACACAGATCTGCAGCACCGTCAGTCTTTATGACAGTAGGGCCTGTGGTTAAGTAATGAAATTGGTGTGTGATCCAAAATCTCTCAAATCTACTTGCCCCATCTAAATTCCTGCTTGCCTTGCCTAGGACATACTTTTCTGGCTGTGTGGTGCATACATTTCGTATGCTAAATAAGACATTAAACAACCCAAAAATATTTTCGAACAAAATCCAACTGACAACATGTAATGGTGGTTAACTGTTGCCATAGCAGTTTGGGGGCCCCAAATCCTAATCTCACCCAGGGCCCATAACTGTCTAGGATCAGCCCTGCTGTGACAGGCTGTCAGCAGCTAAAGGGGGAGAGACTCCGCGGTGCGCTGGGTTATGAGAAGGATGCTGCGCACTTTACTTTCTCGTAACTTTACTTTGTGTGACTGTGTGGACATGTGACATTTTCCAATCACACACTGGATTCTAACAGACTGACAGCTGACTGACGAACTGACTGATGAAGGAGTCCAGCGTGGGTTGAATGCGCAGCGATAGATCAGGTAATAAAGAAGATGTCTCATGTATGAGTCTCTGAATCTTCTTCATGACGCCGCGTTTTCATAGACTTTTGGCCATGGGTTATCTTTACCTCCTGTCGAGGCTCCAAAGAGAGCACTACAGGCCTTGCAGGTGAATGTACTTACACGTTTAATAATCATGTATATATTGAGGAAATGGATCAGCTGACTGATCGCAAAATGTTTTATTTGCTTTTGAAATTTTGTATTGCCATGGCGGTCACAGCAAAACGTTACCAGCAGAAACACTGCTCCTGCTTCACGTGATGATGCTCTGTCCTCCCTCCTTCTCATCGCGGAGCTCCGGTAAAATTTATGAACGCATGTTATAACAACCACGTACTGCATCTCATTTGACATAAAACAAAGGATCGGCTTCCATTTGCGGGATTGTCCCCCAGTAAAATTTCAGATTTTCAGGATCTTATTAAATTCCACGCTGAATTTTAGGCCCCAGACTGCTCTGTCTTAATACACGATAAGCAGTGGTTAGACATTTTTTTTAACTGGTTGTGGCTCTCCACGTGAAGTCTTCTGGCGTTTTTTTGCCTCAACGCAAGCCATGTGTGGAATGGATTTAGCATGGCTCTCAAAATTCTGCTTTCTGTAGCTGTCACTGCCACGGAAAAATTATCCATTTTTATCAGCTTTAGCAAGAAACTCTCTGCAGAGAGTGCAGTACATAGGACACACATCTTGCTTCTACGCCTGCAATGTGTCTGTGTCGCTGATCTGCTACATCTTGCTCGCTGTTGTTGTTCACACAAGCAGCATCTGCCGCAGGCAGCGCTGCTGTCTTTCTACACAGTTTTCCTTTAAAAATTTTCTTAATATGAAAGTGATTGACGTTTTTACATATGATGCATTTCATTCATATTTAGTTGACATAGAAAAGCTGCAGCTCTATCTGCTGCAAGGATGAAAAGCTAAGCTTATTACCTATGATCTGTCACTTTTGGACCAAACAGCGTGGTACTTTACAATTCTTTATATTATAGAAAAACAAAGATTTGTTAAAGCTAGTCACTTGCTGCTTTTAAAGTCATCATATAAAGCAGAGTTTTGCGATATTTGAGCAAAACAACACAGGCAAAAACTCTCAGGAAACAGCATACGAGAAAACATTCTGTAGAAATTAGAAGACGTTTTGAGTTGATTATTTGATTTAAATTTCAATTAACACCTAAAAATACCTAACTCAATTAGCCAACAATTCCTGACTCTGACTAAAGAGAGTTAAAAACTTTTCCTTATCTGGGACTGGTACATTGTGTCATTGAACGGAGCTTCACAAGGTTGGCAAGTGGCTCTCCTGGGCATGTGTGCATGTGTGTGTGTCCACCCCTACCCCATACCGCCCATGGCTTTGGAGCAACCAGCTGTAAAGCAAAGCACTGTAGAAACCTTGGAATTAAACTGGCACAAAGACAATAAAATATCATATAACATAATATAAAATGTCCTTTGGCACACTAAAGAAGCTGTTTAATGTTGCTGAGAATTAAGAGTTCACAACATTATTATCTAACTATGGTAACAGCTATAAGCCAGCACGGCAAAATACCTGAGTGGTAGGTAACTTTAGGACAAAATACGAACATTGCTCAAACTACTGTTTCCATTTTGATTTACCACGGTTTTAAGTAATTTGTAACAAAACTTATTTTTAAACTTTTAAGCATTTTCAAAACAGGAACGAAGTGTCCTCAAATACAAAGTATTGAAGTCTGAAATTTAAGAATTAATCTAAAACTGAAAACGAAGCCTATCTACATAGACTCAAATAAACAAACAGTTCAATAAAAAGTTAGATTGCTAGTATAAAATGTAAAGCAAATTAAATTGTTGTGTTGTAGGGAAAATACATACAATACTTTATTAAACTGATATTTTAAAGTCATTAGTGTTTTCAAATTTAGGCTAGCAGTAGTGACAGGAAGGAAGGGCGCGCTCATGAACACAAACGAACCACGAGAACTGCCCGATGAACACAAGCACGGTGTGCGCGCGCGCCTACTCACGCGCTGACGCTGCCCATCCCCCACCCCAAGAGAAAATATAAAAATAAGCGATCAAAACAGTCCAACAGTATGCCCAAACATTGTATTTACAGTCATATGTGGCCAGTCTACACGGGAGTGCAATTTATAACGGCAATAACAGCGTAAAATGACGATAAGCACTCACCAGAAGCTCCAAATCACACAAGGGAGGGGAGGGGGTGCCTTCTCCTCTGTGCTCCTAATATGGAATCTCCTCCTCCTCCTCCACCACCACCGTTGTTTTCTAGCCCTAATTAAACCTCGAAAAACCGTTATAACGGCCTTCAGACCCGACAAACCGGTGCTAGGAATCCCCAATGACCGATGTGTTTTGGATACACGGGCACATATAGTGAAAAATTCCCTGAAAAATGAGCTGGATAAACAGTTGGGTCTAGATTGTAGGTTTGCTCGCTAGTAGAGAAAAGAGCCAAACGGTTCAGTAGCAGCCAACGGCTTCAGACTGAAACACAGAGCAGCTGACCTGCCAGGCGAAAATGAGGTAGGCCTGAGCTCCTCGCTGCAGGAAGCACAATCAAGCCACATAAACATCAAAATGGGTGTCGCAGTATGGAAAAGGGTGGTGTAGTCAGGCTTGGTTTGGTATCAGTTCTTTAAAAAAAAAAAAAAAAAGAGAGAGAGAAAGAAAGAAAAAAGTGAAGTTAACCTTACAATGATTTGTTAAACAAATGGAATTTTCAAAATGAAACACATAGGTTATGTTACTATTTTTGTAGCTCTAGAATGCTAGCTTTGCTTTGATAATTGATAGCTACTGATTAAGCATTAATTGATTAAAAAGCATAAATACATTTTTATGTATTTATTTTCAACTGTCCACACCACAATTATTAAATTATTATTTATGTGTATGTAAACTGGAACTATTTCATTGTCTAAATAAATGGTTATGACAGTCTGAAGGGAAATACTTATAAATTTATTTCAAGCAACATATATACTTTTCAGACAGCTCCAAACTGTCAAACACTTCACCCCACCTCTACCCAAACCAAAAAGTCAGCCATCTTTTACAAGATGGACCACCCAGCTTTTAGGGGGAAAAATGCAATTATTTGTTCTTACTTAAATGTAAGTCTATCTGTGAGCAAAAATGACCCTTGTGCCAGAGACGTTTGAAGCAGAGTCCACTTTTGGAGAAATGCGACAAAACATCAAGCAGCAGTGGCCATTCAGCTGATAAGTCAATCAGCCCAGAGTCCTGAATGGGCCTTCAGAAGAAATCAGGTGCTATGCTGAAAACCCAAGTTGTCCCATTCATTTTAATTTGGGTAGTCTGGCTAGGTTGTGGCTGTGCAAGCAGATAAAAAAAATCCAGGAACCCTGCATGGAAAGTTAAAGCATAGTCACCTTTTGAAGAAATGTAACCTGTCGTCACACTGTGATGGCCAATCATCTGAACAATCATTTGAAGTGAAAATAATTTCATCTTAGTTCTAACAACCTAAAATTCAGTACTGTTTTTAGTCACTCATCAGTTATTAGTCATGATATACTAAACTAAGCCCTGTATATTTCAGTCATGCCTGTTGTTATTGAAGTAGAAAAAAAGGTCAGTTAACTGGAACAATGAAAACTTGTAACTGGTGAAAAAAAAACATGCTACAATAGTGTTATTGTTGTTGCTGTTGTTGTTGTTGTTTCTTTTTTAAAAGTAGCCTATATTATCACTAGCTGCCCAAAAATTATTTTTACCACCCATCCATTATCTGCAACTGCTTATCCTTGGTTGGGTTGTGTGGGACTGGAGCCAATCCCAGCTGACGTTGGGCAAGGTTGGAGCACTACATGAATAAGTCACCAGGGGCCTGTATCACGAAGAGCGACAAGCGAACAGAGAAGCGCACTGCAAAGAGAGCGCCGTACTTCTCATGCGAAGAGCAGAGACTGATTTTAACAAAGTACGAGGAGGAGAAAAGCATCATTTTAGAGAAGTCCAACACCGTGGCCACTGCCAGAAGAAGGCAAAATGCATGGCAAAGCATAGCGGACTGCATAACTGTGTAAGTAACTCATCAATGGCTTAAGTAGCCTATATCTGACACTGATCACACCCGTGAATCCAATGAAATCAATGTGCTGTGCAGATGAATCACGTGTATAACCATTATAGTCTCATTCCCCCAGATGCAACCCCTCAGGGGTCAAAAGAACCTGGGAGCAGGTAAAGAACAAACAAAAAAACATCATTGCGTCTGGTAAGTTGGCCTTTTTAATGTCATAAAGTTAAATAGGCTACAATAAAGCTTAAAACTGATGCCACAGTTAAATCATATCAATATACTAAGTCAGGGCTATTCAACTATATTTTTCAGGGGGCCACATTTTCAGAAGCCACATTTTGAAGAATTTCAAATTTAATGTGCGACATTAATTGCACTGCTTCCTCCTTTTGCAAGTTTAGTTACTCTGGCAATCAGCTCACCACGAGAATTCTTCGTTTCATTTACTACCTGTTTGGGGTTTTTGAAAAAATATGGAACCAGGTTTCGATCCCCATCCCTATACAACGCTAGGCTGCTACAGACTGCAGGGGATCAAAGATATTCTGTATGACAGGAGCACTCTGCCGTTTTGAGGGAGTTTCTGTGGCAAAAACTTCAATCATTCACAAGATTTATTTATAGCTAAAATTTTAGAAGATGATCAGTGGGCCAGTCTGACTTCATTCGGGGGCCAGAGTTGGCCTGCAGGCCGCCAGTTGAATAGCCCTTTACTAAGTTGATAGCCTGAATAAAATTATCCTGATACTGAGCTGTTAGAAATTAGCAGGGACAAAGGGCAAAAATATACTCTCCCTTAAAAAAAACAACTCTGAAGGCCCTCAAACATCATGAATGAAGGGTCGAAATAACCCTTTTCACATTTGCATCAGTAAGCTGTCAATTAGGCCAATTATCTCAAACAGGGTCCCCCCCCCCCCCGCAATCGGGAAAGCTGAACGGGTTTGTTCAGTCCTGAAAGACCCTTTCATGCCATAACGCTCTCGTCAATGGGTTCTCGAGGATTGGGCAGACCATTTTTTCCCAAACAGCCGATTGGCCAGTGGGTGGTGCTTTTTATAGGATTTGATTCAATTGTCAAATTTACCCTACGGAGCAGGGTAGCCATTCAGTGTATGTCACCAAGATGATGTACCTCGATAAGAAATGAACCAGCTTTGTGAGACAGAAAATCCAAGGTTGAACCTGAAGTTACCTCGCTAAGCCAAAATCCTGCTTTGTGATACAGGCCCCAGTTCATCATAGGGCTAATAGGTGGAGACAAACAACCATTTACACTCACATTCACATCTACAGCCAATTAAGAGTCACCAATTAACCTAACCTGCATGTCTGTGGACTGTGGGAGATAGCCGGATGACCTGGAGGTAACCCATGCAGATACTGTGAAGATCATGCAGAACGTGCCAATTCCACACACAAAGGCTGGGTTTAAACCCAGAAACAACTTCTTATGAGGCAACAGAGCTAACCACTGCATCACCATGCTACCCTCCATTTTTACCCACACAATCAAAAAAATAATATTTGGTGGAAAACTTTGTAAAATATCAATTAATGTAACCATATTAAAGTTAGCTTACAGTTGGTAACTTTTATTGATTCCACTGTTTTTACTTTTGACTGCAGTACTGGAGCTTTTTTTTTTCATTTGTTTTTTACCCCAAATTATATGACTGTGTGTTTAATGTGACATATATTAAACAAATCAGAGTGATACTGGGGAGGAAAGCAGAAGCCATAGTTGTTGGGTGGTGGGGTATTGGAGACCGGGGTGGAAGTGGGGGAATCTTTTCTTTATAAACCACGTCATATGAAGATAGATTAGACATAGAGGCATTACTTAGAGTTGCATAAGACACATACAGATGCATACTCTGCAGACATGTACAATAAGTAACTACTCATGCATTAACAGAAAGCATGTGTTCATTGACATGCACACACCCAAGCACACACACTCACAAATACACAATATGGATAAGGCCCATGTGAGAGAAAAACAGTCAGAAGGCTCGAGGTGGTGTGTGGTCTGAGGTTTAGCGTGGCTGTAACAGGAGAGTGGAGGATGGGTATTGACTTTTATACAGGAAAGTGGAGAGGTGTTGTATTTTCACACATGCCAGGGGGTTTTGTAGTATCAAAGGGCCCCAACAATTATGAGAGTGATTTTATATTTCTTTCATTGAAACACATTCCTTTACTCAATTATGTTTTGGTAGAAAATGCAGCTATCTCAGCACTGATATGTAATGTTGATGGTTTTGTGGCCCATCACTGCTGAATGAATGAAGGGAAAACCAGCGGTCTAGAAGGAGCTCCAGTGTGGCAAATTATGAAATTACGCACCCCAGGGCTAAGCAGACCACTGTCAGGGAAATGATTTTCTGGGAAACCATAGCACACAATCAATATACAGTTTAAGCCTCACTGTTTTCTTCTCTGTTGATTCTGCAGCAGACACTACTCTAGTATAACTACAAATTTATTTTTGGGCTGTCCGGTAGCTCAGTTGGTAGAGTCAATGCCCCATATGAAGAGAATATGTCCCCATTGCATCCACAGGTTTGATTTCCACCCCTGGCCATTTGCTGCGTGTAATTTCCCCTCCCTCTCTCCCCAAGTTCTTGTCCATATCTTGTTCATATCTGTCTGTTGGTAAAGGCTCAAAAACCCCCCAAAATATCTTAAAAAAAAAAAAAAAGTTAGTTTTCATTTTAATAAAGTATCTTATTTTAAAAATCTTCTCATACTTACACTTTAGCTACTGTAAATAAGATTAGAAAAAAAATAGAATTTTTGGTACTCAAGTATTTGCATATTCAGTACAATGAAATGTAATTGGGTAGATATTTCTTATATGAACTAAAATAGGGTTACTATAACTGTAACAAAAACATCAAGTTGTGGTTCTGGCAGTCCTACCAAGTTTTCCCTCACAAAAAAAGTATTGCAGAATGAATGAACCTAATGCAAGGCAAAGCTTTCTTTGACTGGAGAGAGCTTTGTTTGGCCACCAATTTGCTTATTGAATCTGATCAGTCGGGGCAGAATTTAGCTGAAGTGAATGCATATATGTCGGGTGAATCCAATTAAACTGGGACATTGGGTAATGTGGGACCCCTGTGCTCCGGTTTAATTATTTTCAGTTTTAACTAAATCAAGTCAAGAAAACTTAACTGTAGGTTTAGCATGCATGCCAGGTGACTCAAAATCACATGACTTCAAGGGAATGAAGGTAATGGGCTTGGCACTTGTAAGTCAGGAAGCTACACCAGGAATTGCATTACAGGGTCAATGACACTGAATTCTGACAAGGAGGATATAAATCTGTCATAAACAAAACAATATCCCTAAAAGTTATCAAATAATGTTTGTGATCTATTTAAACAAAAAATGCAGTAGAGTGTTAAAAAAAATATGTTTTACATTTTGTTCAAACACTTTAGTTTTCCTGCATTTTCAAATGTGATTAAAATGTAGGACAGCATGCTTTGGCTAATCAGGGACAGTATAGGGGGTAATCCAAATTTAGGTAGAAGTCCATATAAGGTTATTCAAGGTTTATAAGTGTCACACCGGTAGACATCCTGCACTCTCTATACAGTTGTGAGAATCAGTCAGCTAAAATATAAATATACCCACAATTAACTAAAAGAAATGTATGACATTAAATGTCACCACAGCTTCAGGAAACGAGTGCAACACAGAGAAGAGTTATGATAGAAGTGGGAAGAAGCTAAACCAATATAATGAGACTAGAATGAAGGGAGTTAAATCTGAGTAAATGGAACTAGCAGGGGCAGGTAGTGTCCTTTATCTTAGTTTTTGTGTCAGGGCCTGGGCTGTTCAAAAAGCAACCCTTCAGCAAAGCATCATAGGCAACAGGGAACCAAAAGCACACAATCGAAAAGACTCCTTATGTTCCAAGACAATGAAAATGTCTTTGCCAAGAAGACACCTGTGTAAAGGTGGTTTCTGTTGGCAATGGAAGACACCCAGAACACTGTGTTTTAATTGGGAAAGTGGGAAGGAAAGTGACTTATTTGGAACCATGGGAAACAAACAAACAAACAAACAAAAAAAAAAAAACTGGTTATGCCTGGTTTAATGGGTTCCTGAAACAGAGCCCAAACACTAGTGTCAGAAAGCTTAAAGGACCACATTAGGACTTGGACCCAAATCAGGAAACAAAGTTCAAAATAAACAATTGTTTTATAACAAAGTGCAAAAGGAAAATCACTCTTACAGAAGAAAAATTTCTAACTATCAGAGATAAAAGAATCACTCAACTGAGGAAAAATTACCACTGACCCTTTGGAACAAAAATCACTCTTCTGAGGAAAAACTACAATAACCAGACAAAGTTTCAAAATAACTAGACTTGACTATGGCAAGGGCAAGACAAAGTATCAAAATAAAACAAAACCTGACTTGACAAAGAGCGTGGCATGAAGATGGCATTGGTTCTCTGACTCACAGGACAAGACGAACTGGCACAGAACAAAGGGAAATGGAGACTATACATACACAAGGTAATGGGGAACAGGTGGAAACAGTCAGGGCGGGGAAGACAATCAGACCAGCAGGGAACACACAAGGGAAGGGGCAAGTTACCTGAAACTAGAGGAGAGTTAGATTTCAAAATAAAACAGGAAGCCACAAGACAATATAGACACAAGACGAAAACTAAACATAACCAGATTTCTTGGACGTGAGAGTAATAGTCTATTTTTGACTCCTCACCATGTGTATACTTTAGTAGATCTCAGACTGCATTTTGAAACTCCATTCACTGCCATTCATGTTGAAACAGGGTATAGAAACACTATAAGACATGTGAAGGTTGCAAGGTGTGTGTAATTCACCCTCCATGCCTGGAGAAATAGTTTCTTTCAAGTTCTGCCCTCCTAGCTCAAATATCAGCGTGAAGAAGGAATTGGATACACATTCTTTTTAACTACTGTCACACATTGTCTGGTACTTTGTTTATTGAATATGGACAAAATGTAACAAAAATGGTATCTCATAGATTAAGCTAGTGTGGGAAAATGTGTAGGTTTTATTGGACTGATGTCGATAATGGACAATGACATGTAGTAACACTGGGATGGTCCTTCATGGTCTTTCCACTTCCAGAGCAGTCGGCTTAAACCACCCTGTAATTATGAACTGATTTAGCAAATGAAGATATCAAGTCCCTGGCCTTACGAAGATGTGCCGTTTTTGGAACCGCTATGAAACGAGATGCAGGACCATGTACTTTCCTCTATTGTGATTGGAGGTTGGGGGACCATATTTTAAGGTCACTGCTGTTGAGAAAGGAGAGACTGCCACCTGCCTTGCCAGGTTGCTGTCAGTGGGTATGGCACCACAATTATCAAGGGTAAGCTGTTCAAGGTAGAGTGACTCCCTGGGTTTCCACTAAACACCATGGTGAAAATGTCTGATAATGGGGGGATACAGTCAGATGTTGTTGGGCTTTGTTTTTTTTTTTTTTTTTTTGAGTGTGCAAGGCTATTTGAGTTGCACATCAGCTAAGAGATGACTCAGTCCACATGTTCTTCAGTATGGTTGGCACAGCTTCAACTTTAATAACACTGAGTTTTATACCTAATGAAGGACAAGATCTATGTCCTTGACTTAACTTCAAACATATTACTCACTGCAGGACTGCCTCAATCAATGACTGTGGCAAAGCCATCAACAGGGAGGGCCCTCTTTTGGCAGTCTTTTCAAAGTCCTGGAGTAATGTAAACGGCATGTATGGCTCTCGTGTCCCATTAACACTTCACCCTTCCGCAGTGTCTTCTGCAGGCAGCCATACACCCTCCTTACCTCTGTCCTGAGGCCCACCCCTTGCCATAACCTGCACCAACCTGGCTCACCCAGGGTCACATGAATGACACTCTTCAGGAACATCATTTTTATTGCCCACTGGCAGTGCCCAATGACATGTTCAACCTCTGACACCTAAGGCTGCGGTTGGAGATGATAGTGGTACAGGTTGTGTGGGAAGCAGTAGTCTCATTTAAGGACTTGTTCAGGTTCTAGTCAGAGAAAGACCAACCATCTTTTGGAAGAGATCAAAACCACCGGATATTTTCCATATGTTTAGAGGAAAGGCAAAGGAAAAATTGCCAAGGCCAGGGCCCAAGCCAAAGTCCACAAAGAAGAAGGAAGAGGACTATCTGCCTCCATCAAAGTGGGGACAGAGACGATCCCACAAGCACAGAGGAGTGGCTGTACTGTGAGGTTGGCAGCCTTATGACATCTGCTTGATATCTAGGTTGTACAGCAAGTCCTTGTGGTGCTATACATCTGATCTTTTTATTGACACAACTCGTGGTTTTGTGGAAACATCCACTTGTTTGAAGTGTGAGATCAAGGCAATTTCTCTGTCTCTGTGAGTTAGATCTAATATTAAGGTGTCAAGTCACAGTTAAACACAGCTGATGTTCATTGGCTAATTAAACACACAAACTCACAATTTGGCTTTTATATTGCTGTGAGGACATTTCAGACTAATGCAAACAAAAGCATACACACAAACTGGCTTTGATATCTTTCTGACTCTCAGTCAGTTCCAATATTGAAGTGTCAGTTACAGTTAAACACAGCTGTTGACTGGCTAATTAAAGCTCTTTTCCTATCAGTTGGTTGTTGCTGGGTTATTTTGGGCAGTTAAGACCTGTCTTTTCTATACCGACAGACAACACATTCAAACCTTGAGCACATACACACATACACACATATACACACACATTCACAAACACACACACACACACACACACACACACACACACACACACACCCTAGCTTATATATCTTTATGGGGACAGTGATCTGATTAAATAGGCCAGAGGAATGAGTCACATGACTGGTATCACCTGATAGTGTGCCAACTCAACACCCCCCCCCCCCCCAAAATCTATACATATATACATGAATATGTACATGAATGTGCAGTCATATTATAAAAACACATGAGTGTATAAAGTATCATAGAAATATAGAACAGTACCTCAGTACAGTAGCCATTATGCACAAATCTAAGCACAAATCTGTGCATAACGGCTGTGCACGATCATTCTTAGGCTAAGTGTGGCATTTATCAACTTGTACTCGTACTTAGAAATGTGTGTAAATATACGCACAGCTCTGACCATGCTTACATACTGCATCTAGTGGTAGAAAAGGGAAACTGTAAATAGAAAACATGCCATTGTCACAAGTTGCATGTTCTGCATTTCCCTTGATCAGTGATGACTAATTTAAATGACTAAATTAGTAGTCGCATAGTAGCACCATTCAGACAAGGGTTGGGGCAATACAGAGATTTTAGGTAGGTAGTCTGCCAATTAGCTTAAATAAAATGAGAAATGTTATTTTACAGCATGGTGACAAAATGACAGAGATCACATTTTAGCAGTTTATGGTTTATGACCATTTGGAGAACATATGCAGCAGTTTGTTTAAGTGGGTGGTGTATCTCTGTTCATACATTTGAAATATTTGACAGGTGATCCGTGATCTCATGGACGGCTTTGGCGTGTCCTCTTGATTTTGCAGAGCCGTGTCTGTCAGCATCCTCCACTGGTGATGTACTGAAGAGACGGGTTTCTGAATTAAAGAATTAATTCTTTTATATTAATTTCACATAGGACTAATTTTAACATTATTTCATGGTTAGTCTCTGTCATTATTTTGGATCATTTAAATCATTTAATCATTTAAAATTCTTTTGTTGCACATCAAAATAAAAAAGTTTTGCAAACAGCGATCTTGATTCATTTACCGTCAATATAGATGTTCGATGGTCTGGCTGCTGTGTGTAGGACCGGCCTACGTAAATTTGAAAAATACTGATTTTTTTTTTGCACTTACGCTCATTCTAAATTTCATTCGTAAGAAAGAATCTTGAGCCTTTTCTGCGCGATGTTGATAAATGAGGCCCCAGGCGTATAACCATCATATAATATATAACTTTCTGGTGATGCTGTTCTCATGTGGTTACCTTTTGAATGTCAAGCCTTTCTTGAACTTTCATGAACTTCTCAACAAGACTTAACAAATTCATGAGTTCCACTGAAGGGCAGCTGAAAGAGCCTTTTCCAGGCCATATGCTGGTGTTTAACTTTATGTTTTAGTGTTGGTACATGAGAGGACACCGCTAAATATTGTGACTTTCACATTGTTTAAAACAAGCATTTATTGTCTTTTTCAATGGATTAACTGAGTGCACATGTTCCTCAGTTGTTTTCAGCTGTTTTCAGCCAGTGATGACATCAGCAATGAGCTCCAGCTCTCAGGACTGCTCATCAGATTAATGTCGTAGAACAGTGGGCCTCATTCACCAACAGTTCTTAATAACAAATTTGTTCTGAAGTCCCACTTACGCACTTTTTATGAAGATTGTGGTATTCATCAATGTTTTCTTATCTGGGAATGGTTCTTAAATAAGAACAGATAGATTTGTTTTTACATATTTATAGCTGTTCTTATATAATAACAAATCCTATGAAGTCTCAAGAGCATATTTACACATTTTAAGTGCTAACATGTGTGTGCAAAATAACTGGTTGTTTCATTTTCCTTTATTCTACAGCTGTATATATTAGAGGATTGAAATTCTAATTATATCTTAATAATTTATAATGATTATTACTAATTATCTTTATTATTTTACAAAGCTGTATGGTTTCTTAAAATAAACAATCTATGTATAGGCATAAAGGCTTTAAACTTAGACTTGTATGCTGTGATTATTTATGGCTTACATTAAATCCAGGAATGAAACTCACTTGAACACGTTTAAGTAGGCCTGCATGTCTTTAATTTTTCTGATTTTCATTAATTCGCTTAAGAGTCTCTGAGATTGTAGGCAAATGTGAAAGACTTTCAGCGACTGTAGCCAGTGTAGAAACAATCTGGGAGAGAGTCTAGGGAATTATCTCCTGGTTGTCCAGAACTGCATCTGATATAAGACTGAGGGCAGTTGAATGGGATCTGGGTGCATGGACGGAGGTACTGCTGCAGGAAGGTAGGCCAACTGGCTGTGAGGTGCCAGGGTCCACCTCAAAGGGGGTAGCCTCATCTGTAAAATGATAAAAATCAAACTATTGCAGTGACTTTTTTTATTTTATATTATTAATCAGTGTTGGTCTATACTGCAAAAGCACCTTTAAATTTGAATTTTAATACAAAACTATACACTTACGTACCACTTAAACATGTTGAAAAAACCCCCACTTATTTACAAAAACGGTATCCTGCCCCTAACATGCCAAGTGTGTCACACTTTCCATTGTTTTACAGCTACAGCTTTAAGATCAAATATAGCCTACCATTAAATTTGTACTCTAAAAAAATTTTTTTATTCATCCGCATCTCTTCTTCATCCTATTCAGCTGTTTAACAGCTTGAACTCTGTAGAGCTTTGTCTGTCTCTCCCTCTGGCTGCATTAGCAGGAACATGCAGATATCTTTCACTGTTTCCAAGAAATTCACGATTTTCTGCAATTTCTTTGGGACCATGCTATCAAATGAGATTTTCTCTGAATCTTTTTAAAAAAACAAAACAAAAACTTTTTTCGTGTGTAATAAGACATTTGCAGCTCTTTCTATTCTTCTTCTTCTTCTTCTTCTTCTTCTTATCATCATTATTACTACTTAGTTATTTAATTTTTTGCCTCGGATTTTAGATCAAACTCTTTTTTGTGTGTGCGCTTGAACTCTAGAGCTCCTTTCACTTTAATCTTCTGTTTTGGCAGTTTTATTTCTCTTCACAACTTCTCTTTCCAGTTTGTGTGTGCACACGACCCTGCAGTCCTATGCCCTTTTATGGGGATTGGCAGGGCGTTTTCTATGCTAATTAGGACCAGCTGGCACACTTCTCCTACTTAGGAGGAAAGTGGGATTCATCAATTCAAGAACAAAGGTGCAAACAGTTCTGGGGTTTAACCCTCCTATTCTGTTAATTTCAGCTTGATTATCTTACTGTTCCCGGTCAAAAAAGACTGATCCATTTTAGATTATTATAAATCCATTAAAATACATCTAATGTTGTGTTGTATCTTTTTAATAACTCAAATTTTGGTGAACGTTACAAGTTTTGTACTTCCATTTGGTATTTATGGGCTGTAGGCCTCACTGACCTCAGCTTATACAACTAGTAATCCAGAACCTCAAGTACAGTATATCACTTAGCCAGCGTGCTGCCACAGGAATGAATTTATAGCAAAGCCTCAAAAAAGTTTTGTATACCAGAGCTGCGAGCAAGTTTTCTGCATCATTGAAACAATGTTGCATGCTTTTTTTTTTTTGTGGACCTACAACAACTGTGGTTCCCATGGGGTAAAAGTTCTATTGAGATAGGTTACCATGGGGTTCTTGTAGAAGACAAAAAGGGGGGGATAAGGTATGTGCGTGTGCCTGCTCAAAGACAGCTGCATGTTGGGGTGTAGGAAAGAAGTGTGGGAATGTGCTTGAACTCTATTTACACATGAATTGTAGTCTTACCCATTAATTTCTAGCGGCCGGTCATTTTTGACTGGGAACATCACGGGTGTATACAAGTTCAATAAAACACAAAATTTAACAAAAATTCTCAAAATTTATTTTCTGTGTGCAGATTCCATGTTTGAACAAAGTCATGGAACCTCATGACAAACAACTGAAATTAACTGCATTTTTAAAGAAAGAAATCTTGTAAATCGGTCAGATTTGACCGAACATAATAGGAGGGTTAAGAACATGTTCATGAATGTGACGTAGAGTTTTCTTAAGAACAATTTAAGAAAGAATTTTAGAAAATACTTAGGAAGATATTGGTGAATAAGGATCAATGATCGTAGATATTCTTATTATAAGGCTTTAAGTCCAAAAAGACGAACTTCTCCTGTAACATTTACTTAATCTAATTTTTAATGTGTTTCTAAGCCTTTGTATAGCACTTTAAATTTGTGTCTAAACGGTGCTATATAATTAAACTTGCCTTGCCTTGCCTTGTAGAACCTACATTTGGTAAGAAACAGTGACATTAATAAAAATTGTGCTTCTATAGAAGAAAACTTTAATACTTGAAGGTGTACCTTGATTGAGATTTTTATTATCTTATGGTTAAATCTTGCAGGGGTTCATATACTGTTTGAGTTATGTATATAAATGAACATTTTACCCCAGGGCTAGAAACAGCAGAGATGGCTTAAAACAAACTAAAACACCACTGCAGAATGCTGTGGTTGGTGTGATATTAGTACTGAGATGTGGACTGAGATTATTGCACTTAAAGAGTCTGCACGCTGTTCCTGCAGAACTCTCAAGATGAGATACAATAGCAGCCACACGCAGGCTCTCCATTTTGTCAAAGTGATCCCCACAGGGTAACCCTATTTATAGAAGTCAATTATAATCTGTTATACGACATGGCTCAGATGTATTAGACTGTGCCAGAAGCTGGTGTTTAAGATAATAGATCAGACAAATTCACGACACAAGAGACAGCATTCTAATGATCAGTTTGTGTTTTTCTCATTTCATTTTGATATGAATTGAACTTAAAGTTTTGGACTAGTGATCAAACAACTAAGCACCAGATGATGTTGCTTTAGGCTCTGTGAAGTGATGGGTGACTATTTGAAATAAAGGACAGATTAATCAATAATTAGAAAAAGAACATAGTTACCCTAATGTTAATGGACACAGCACAAAGTAAAGTCCCTGTCTTTCCACAGACAGTGAGAGGTTACTCACAGTTGGAGCACTTTTAAGGCTTTGTTCAGCATGAAACAATCCTTGTTAAATCCTCAGAACAAAAGATGAAAAACAGTTGTCCCAGTGTAGTTAAAAAAAGAAGAAGAAAAAGAAAGACTTTGACTTTTGACATTCTTTATTAAAACATATGAACAACAAAAAACGCCTATCCTAACATCTTCATTAAGCATTCACATAGCCCCCCCCGACAACATTTAAAATGGCAGCCTGTACTAACACAATCAAGGCCTGCAGAGATAATTTTCCTCAACATGGTCACCGGGTCTGTTGGACCGACATCTCGAATCTTATTCCTGCAGGTCAGCCAAATGGCCACCTTAGCCTGACCATACAGAAAATTCAGCAACACACAAGCATCTTTCCTGCACACTGAATAGACAGGACCCAAGATGAAACTCCCTACACAGAAAGTCTTCCCTAGCTTTGCACACAAAACCCCTCAAGAAATATATGACATAATTTACCCTTTGACATGGCAAAAACACATGAATGACAGTTTCAGACACTGCACAAGAAGGACACTCATCACCCAACCCTTGATCTGCCCGAGCCAGGAAGTAATTGGTTGCCAGGGTCCCATGAACTATCCTCCACTGTAAGTTGCCGGACCTCTTAGGAAGTAACTGCTTATAAAAAAACCTCCACCTGAAGCTCGCAGCACTGTCACCACCCAGCAGCTCCCTCCACTGATGCTGACTGATGTCTCGTAGCAGCCTGATGTTCCTGACCTTCACACATAACATGTACATAGCCTTACCACTGGCCTGGTTAAACTGCCCCAAGGTGGGGGTGGAAAAAGACAACAGCCTCCCCTCACCCTCCTGCCAGTCTCCCTTCTCTGCTGACACCTGCAAAGCAGGAAATTCTGGCACCTCTCCCCCCTGTGGCACTGCTGTACAGTCTCAAACAGAATCCGGCATGGCCCAAAGCACCTCTCTGATGAAGGCCTCCAACAGTCTTAGGGAGCTCAGTCCAGTTTGCAGGGCCAGCTCCTGGGGGATTTTCCAGCCCCCTCTCACTGATGACAGCAGATGGAAAAGTTTTACGACACCTCCTCTCATGAGCCTTTGTCTCAAAGTAGGAGAGGACACTGACTCCAGAGGGAACAGCGGGTGAAAGAGAGGCTCCTCCCACACCCAGGGACCAGGTGACAGACCTCCCACTCGTGTCTTCCTCAACAACCGCCACCGACTGGTGGAAGTCTGAGACCCCTGCAGTGTTCAGTCCATCCAACTCCATGAAGAACCACTTGCAACCCAGACCTAAACCGCCAGCCCTCTGCACAAGCTGGTGCCCCCAACA
>JAPQLA010000020.1:2508493-2522417 GCA_029822935.1 Naso vlamingii
TCAAAAATTTTTGGACTGCTGCGACACCCAAAGGTGAGCCTAACTGCAAAATACAATTTCTCTCTCCATTTAACACCAAGCAGATGCCATTGGGAAATGTGTAAAGGCATGACTTTAAACACATCTGTGATGTCGGCCTTTGATAACCATGCTCCTCTACCTGCTTGTTTGATGAGCTTAATGGCATCGTTGATTGAGGCATAATACAGAGAGAACGGCTGAAGCGGAATGAGACTGTTAACACTTTGGACTTCACCATGATGAGGAGCTGATAAATCTATGAGACACTTTTTACCAGAATATTTCCGGGTAGCAACACCTACAGGGTTGATGCGCGACACAGGAAAAGGAGATTTATCCAGAGGTCCGATCATGAAACCTTTCCTGACTTCTTTTTCCAACAGAGTGTCAACAATTTCAGGCTCTTTCGAAGCAGACTGCAAATTACTACATGTATGACACTTTAGGCAACCACAACAAACCAGCCATGAATCCTTAAACCAGTCCGGTTAACAAATAATTGACAAAGCAGCAGTTTGGATGCTTCTTTAAAGACTTCCCCAGCTCAGCCACGTTGACTGGGGTTGAAGGTTTTATTTTTTCTTTTCCTTCCTCACCAAGCGAGTTCGTTTGGGGCACACAGATTTTGGATGACCGTCCTCGCAATAGCTGCAAGCATGAATATATTTACAATTTACAAATTTGCACACATTTTCATTTAAATTATGGCACATTGGAGTCCAAAAAGCTGTCACCTTAATCTCATCGGTTTTTGGGCCTGCCGGCGGATGGACTATAGCCACAGATTTGGGACACATATTGGAAGAGTGCGAGAAAGAGCCACAAATGGAGCAGGAAAGAGCTTGGCGGCCAGTGCAGTAACTGCTGATTAGAGCCAGGTCAACCACAGACCAGTCCAGTCTTTGGTTAAACCTCTGAATGAACATAGCAGCCTTGGCAGAGAATGATTTATGGTATTCATAGAACAGAGTTCCACCGTATGTCATGGCAAGATCTGCAATGATGGCCAGATAGGTGTCCAATTCTGCTCGACAGGATGGATAGACTTCGCAGATTACATCTTTGAACACACCAAAAGCAACAATAAATTCTGCTAGTGTCAGAGTCTTTGAAAGTCTAGGGTCACTATCCTTTAACATCACAGACACATCACCACAATCTACCACGCGCTTATCACTAAAATCTGAGTACAGCAGGATTTTGACTAAATTGACATCATTACCTATGAGGATCTGGCTTCTCAAATTGCAGGAGATGGCAGCAGCAGGAGGGTAGAATGGAACACCGGTGGAGATAGGGACCCAGAGTCCTGCACGGGATTGCGATGCCATCAAGGGGCACCAGAGTGGCGTGGCGGTCTGGAGAGCGGAGCTGGAGGATGGAGAGGCGGCGGCCTCTAAGGTCCGGATCCTTGAATTCATGCTGGAAAGGGATGACTGAATGGAAGACAGCGCTGCCAAAATGACGTCGTTTGCCGGAGCTGTGGAGGCGACTGCTGAAGTGGGGGCTCTGGCTTTTTTGGCCGGCAGGGCAGCGGCTGGAGTCGGAGCGACTACTGAGTTCTGGGAGCAGTGTTTGCGTTTTGCCGAAGCTTTCCAAGGAGTGGAGACAGGACGCTGATCAACGGGTGGAAACCCAGCGCAATTTAAGAATAAAGCAAACAGTTCCTGGTGAGATGCTCCGACTGGAGCGGTAACATCGTTGGAGAACAGGAACTCCAACAGCTTAGGAATCGGCCAGTCATTAATCGATGGGGCGTCTGGGACGTTACCTTTGCCTGCCAGGCGAGAGCTTCGACGGAGAGAAGGAGCCCTCTCGTCGTCGATGGCTTCCTCTGATTCAGAGATTTGATGAGGCTCCATCATGATACCGTCACTTTGCCACGGGTCTTCATCGTGGATGACATCAGGAACAGCAGGGTAAGTACAAACACGAGTGATCTTTTCTCCATGCGGGAGCTTGACTTGCAAAAATGCCAGCAGAGGAAGCAGGAAAGGGGTTCGGGCTAGAGCAGTTTAAATAACCTGCTCTGATACAATTCTCCAATAGGAAGCGGGCACGGGGAGTCAGCTGAGCCATCAGCTGATCTGCACCGGTGATGACAGCTATGCTTTTAGAGCTTGACGTCGTGGCCTGCCAGAACTAACACTACGCTTGATGTCTTTCCACATCAGTGTTAATTGTAGGCTTGAAATACTTTTCTAAAGCAGCAACAGCAGAGGTAAGATTGTCATCTGTATCCAGTAAAGAGTAGAAAAGCCGTTGTCCCGCAGAAGGGGCGCTATAATTAAAAAAAACAGTTTTTCACTTTAAAATTCAGAACTCCTACGCCGTAAATCCGATTTACACGAATCTTGGTATAGACATTCTCTGGACCAAACTCTGCAACTTTTGATGAACCCACAAGGTCCGCAGTACTTTGGATTTTGTACCATTTTGAATTTTCTGAAAAACACATTTCTGACATCTCCTCCTAGGCCATGGGTCCGATTCCTTTGAAATTTGGTGTGGGTCATCATTGACCCAAGCTGATCCAAAGTTGCATAAGGCTTGTTGATAGCTTATTTCGTTTTCAAGATATAGACCAATGAATTTCAGAAGGGGTGTGGCTTAGTACATAAATGGGCAAAAGTAAACAATTATCGGGCCAATCATCACAAAACTTGCAGAATATTTACACATAAGTACCTGAAACATACCCTGAAAGTTTGATTTGAATTGGCCAATAGGGGGCACTATAAATGAAAAAAATGGGTGTGGCATAACACAAATCAGACTATAAATCAGAAATAGTTTGTCCTGTCGTCACGAAACTCACAGGATATGTCCACATACGTACCTGAAACGTACCTTGATATTTTAACATTCAAATCAACCACTAGGGGGCACTATAAACCATAAAGGAGCTGTTTGTCAAGTCATCACAAAACTGGCAGGATATATCTACATCACTACCTGACACATACCCTTAAAGTTATTTTTAATGAAGCTGTTGAAGCTGTCAACTTCTAATAGTCTTTGCTGGCCTGAACCCTGGAATAGCTGCTTGCAGCTGTATTTAGGGGTTCAAGCCCGTAGGGCTGAAACCCTATTTGTTTTGGTGCTGGTTTATTATTATTATTTTGTGAATGCTGAAAGTATTATCACATATGTTGTTCAGCACACAAAATTCCATATTTATTATTATTATTATTATTATTATTATTATTATTATTATTATTATTATTGTTGTTGTTATTGTTGTTGTCGTTGTTCTTCAGTTCTTTACACTTACTATTAGTGTGAATGCTGAGTCAGCATCAGTACAATACATAGTCAATACATCAAACTTTTTCACCAGCAGGATTGAACTGGTTCAGCTGCACAAGCCTTTTAGCAGGGCTTGCCCCAGCCAAAGCCCCATTAAGTCTCATTTTATTCATTTGTCTGATTCTCACCCAAGACTGAGCGGTGTACTCTTTTAAAACTGCCATATCTTAGTCAATTTAATGTTTATCCCCACAAACAACATATGTATTTCTTTAGTACAGCCTTGTGGTGCTCAAAATCTTGCATTTTCAGGGCTTTTTCTGTGGTTTTACATTGTGTCTCTGTCATCCACCTGTTACTTTTTTAATTCCTTGCATTCAGTATTTTTAAATTTTCAAGGTTTATTTCAGCCAAATATACTGTTACTTCACTGTTCTTATAGCTTCATACTACCTTTAACCAACCTGTCCATTTCAGCTTCTTACTTTTCTATCACACCCCATCTTTTTTCAGGAGAATGAAGGTTCTGACACCACTTCTGCCTATTTTACATTGTAGCTTCGGAGTTCATCAGCAGTGCAGTTTTCAACATTAGCTTTTGTTTGCAATTTATTGCATTTTTCTGCATTTTTCAGCAATGCTTTGGCATTTCAGGTCGGCCAGAAAGATTCCCGTCTCAGCCCTGCCTGCTCCGCTCTCAGCCCTGCCTGCTCCACTCTCAGCTCCGCCCATCGTTCATCTGCCCCTGGAGTTTTTTGTACATTCTTCTGCGCATTAAAATTGTTAAACTTTCGATCCCTGAATCTGATTCGCACACTTTGGGTTCAAGAGCGGTTAAAAACGTAACAGTATGATTCGACCAGAATGAACTCTGCAGACTCAGACTCCCACATCGCTCGCTTACAACAGGCATTGTCCACTCAAGGAGCCCTTTTGGGACAACACAGTCAAGCTTTATCAACCCTCCTGGAACGACAGCAAGGTTTAATGGACCAGGTAACTCAGTTAAATGCACAGTACTCCCAGCTGACTCTTCAGTCCTCCTCCTCTGTCTCCACAGCCACAGTTGCACCCACTCAGACGCCTGCTGCAACGGCTGCTGTGCCTCCCGCTCAAGCCATGCCACTGATCCAGAGCTGTTTTCAGGTGACCTCGACAAATGTTGAGGGTTTTTATTACAATGCACTATGATGTTCAGCCAATGCCCAGTTACTAGATCTGATATGTGTTGGGACTTTGAGGGACAGAGCACTGGAGTGGACAGAGGCATTTAATTCCAATTGCAATCTGAATGAATTATCATATGAGGAGCTTGTTTCTCAGTTTCGCAATGTTTTTGATCACCCTAGTCTTGGAGAAGATGCACCTAACCGCTTGTAAAATTTGAGACAAGGAAGTAGGAGTGTGTCTGAATATTCTGTGGATTTCTGGACCTCGTCAAGCAACACTAAATGGAATGAGGAGGCACTGAAAAGTGTTTGGATTGTCTGAAAGAGTGAAAAATGAGTGAGCAACTCATGAATTACCTGTGGATCTGAAATCATTGGTTGGTCTTTCTATTAGGATTGATATCCACATGCGGGAAGGCCGCAGAGAGAGACAGCTGGCTGTGCCCCTTTCCCCTCCACGTCCTCGGCCGACCTCCCCCACCTGTTCTATCGACCACTTTCCTGGCGCCGTCACCAGTTCTGCTTCTGCCACACTCAGGAGGCGAGGAGCCCATGCAACTGGGTAGAGTTCGGCTGTCTGAGGAGGAAAAACTACATCATATCCAGGCTTGAGAGTGTTTGTACTGCGGGAGGACCAGACACCGCATCGCTTCCTTCCCAGTTCGGCCAAAAGAGAGCACTCACAGTAGAAGTGGGGGTTCTGGTGAGTGAAACAGTTCTTGCTCCCTCACATCCGTTCAGATTCATTTTACCTGCTACCTTGTGTTTTCAGACTATGTTTCTTCCTCTGCAAGCGCTCATTGATTCAGGTGCTGAAGACAATTTTATTGACATGGAGTTAGCCACTCAGTGTGGTATTGCGCTGGAGCAACTTTCTACTCCCCTCACCACTAAGGCGCTTGATGGTCGTTTCTTGGTTGACGTCACTCACTGCGCTGCTCCGGTAACACTCGTCCCGTGTGGTAACCACACAGAAAAGATTCAATTATGTGTTAGGCTACCCTTGGCTTAAGAAACATAATCCACACATTGACTGGGCAAATGAAAGAGTGGTGACGTGATTCTTACTGTTTGTCAACTTGTATGCCATTTGCTTTGTCTCCTGTCAATAACCCCACTAAGATCACTTCAGAGAGAACACCAGATTTGTCTTCCATTCCCCAGGTGTACCATGACTGGGTGAAAGTTTTCAGTAGGGAACAAGCAATCTCTCTTGCACCTCACCAGCCGTATGACTGTGCAATAGATTTGTTGCCTGGCGCGCCTCTCCCCACCAGCCACTTATCACTTAACTTGCCATAACTTGTCATGGCCGGAGAGAGAGGCAATGGAAAATTACATCAAAGAGTCACTGGCTGCAGGTATTATTCACCCCCTCCTCTTCTCCTCAAAGCGCTTTACAACACAAGTCAGCATTCACCCATTCATACACACATTCACGCACTAAGGGCAGGTGACTTCTCTACAAAGAGCCAACCTGCTCATCAGGAACTCATTTACACACATTCACTCACCAGTGGCGCAGGTTCAGTATCTTGCCCAAGGGGTTCAGTATCTTGCCCAAGGACACTTCAACGTGTAGACCTGGAGGAGTCAGGGATTGAACCACCGATTGTCTGATTGGTAGACGACCCACTCTACCCACGGAGCTACAGCCGCCCCACAAACAAATATCCTCTGCCTCTCATCATGTCTGCCTTCTGTCCTCTGCATGGTGCCACCATTTTCAGCAAACTTGATCTCTGTAATGCCTATCATCTGGTCAGAATACGAGAAGGGGATGAGTGGAAGACTGCTTTCAATACACCTCTGGGTCACCACAAATATCTTGTTATGCCCTTTGGACTTACAAATGCATCGGCCGTGTTTCGAGCTTTAGTTAATGACGTTCTGAGAAATTTTTGAAATCATTTTGTGTTTGTATATCTTGACAACATTTTGATGTTTTCCAAGAACCGTAAAGAACATGTGGTCCACATCCGACAAGTGCTCCAAAGACTGTTGGAAAACCGGCTGTATGTGAAAGGTGAAAAGTGTGAGTTTCACTCCCCATTATTTCATTTCATTCATTTCATTTCGGATTCAGAAAAAATGAGAGCTGTGGTGGAGTGGCCAACCCCGAGAACCGTAAACAGCTTCAGTGGTTTTTGGGGTTCACCAATTTCTACAGGCGCTTCATCCGTGACTTCAGTAAAGTGGCTGCTCTTTAACCGAACTAACCTCTGTCTCTCTTCCCTTTTCATGGTCACCCGAAGCAGAGCACGCTTTCAAAAAATTGAAGGAGTTGTTCACCACAGCCCCCATCCTGGTTCATCCCGATCCCTCGTTGCAGTATGTGGTGGAGGTGGACGCCTCAGACACTGGTGTAGGTGATGTACTGTCTTAGCGCCCCGGCCTGGATCAGAAGCTATGCCTCTGTGCCTTTTTTTCTTGCAAACTGAGTTCTGGTGAACAAAATCACAACGCTGGAGACAGGGAGCTCTTGGTGGTGAAATTGGCCTTAGTGGAGTGGTGTCAATGGCTGGGGGGCACCGAGCAACCGTTTGTGGTATGGACTGATCACAAAAACTTGTCATACATTCAGACTGCTAAGAGATTAAATTCTTGCCAAGCCACGTGGGCCCTGTTTTTCAGTCGTTTCAATTTCACATTGACTTATCGTCCTGGTTCCAGAAATGTTAAACTCGATGCTCTTTCCCATCAATTCAGTGCTGAAGAGGCTCCTCCTGAACCTGACAGCGTCCTCCCTGCCTCTCAGGCGGTGGCAGCTGTTTCCTAGGAGATCAAGGCAGTGGTAAAGAATGCTCAAAGTGTTGACCCTGATCCTGGTAATGGCCCTCCTAATCACTTGTTTGTTCCTGACTCTGTCCGTTCACAGGTACTTGAGTGGGCACACAACTCTCGTTTTTCCGGTCATCCCATCATTAACAGAACCCTGAACCTGCTTAAGAGGCATTTCTGATGTCCTCATATGGATGCTGACACTCATGAGTACATCACCGCTTGCTCTGTCTGCGCCCAGAATAAATCATCCCATCAGACACCAGCAGGACTCCCGAGGCCCCTTCCAGTTCCCAGTCGTCCGTGGTCCCATATTGCTCTGGATTTTGTTATGGGACTGCCGCCCTCTAATGGTAACACTGTCATACTGACTATTGTGGACAGGTTTTCCAAGGCTGTACACTTTGTGGCATTGCCTAACCTACCATCTGCCAAAGAGACTACTTATCAGTTAGTACAGCGTGTTTTCAGATTACATTCCCCTAGATATTGTGTCTGACAGGGGTCCTCAGTTCATCTCTCAATTGTGGAAGGAGTTCTGTAAAGCTCTGCGCGCCACAGTCAGCCTGTCTTCTGGGTTCCACCTGCAAACCAATGATCAATCTGAGAGAGCCAATCAGGACCTAGAGTCTGCCTCAAGGTGCGTATCCTCAGCTCATCCTACTTCCTGGTCATTTCACTCACCTTGGATTGAGTATGCGCACAATTCTCTCTCCAGCTCAGCAACTGGCCTATCACCCTTCGATGCATCCTTGGAATACCTACCTCCACTGTTTCCGACTCAGGAGAGTGAGATAGCAGTGCCGTCAGTCCATGCCCATCTCCGCCATCATCACCGAGTGTGGCAACAGGCCAGAGCTGCGTTACTAGGGACTGCTGAGGAGAATAAGCGTGTTGTTGATCGCCATCAGAGGGTAGCTCCGCAGTATGGGCCAGGTCAGTCAGTCTGGTTGTATTCTAAGAATATTCCTCTTACAGCTGCCTCCAAGAAGCTTTCTCCTCGGTTTCTGGGTCCATTCGCTATCGACAGCATCATTAATCCCACTGCTGTTAAGCTTTAACTGCCTAACTCCCTGTGGATTCATCCTGTATTCCATGTTTCTCAGCTTAAGCCAGTCTCTTCCAGTCCATTGTGCCCTCCAGTCAGCCCCCACCCACCCACCTGCATCATTGAGGGTCATCATGCCTACACTATTAACCACCTTGTTGGTGTACGACATAGGGGGCGGTGTCTGCAATATCTTGTTGACGGGGGGGTACTGTTGGGGATTGGCAGACTTCCTCTCTCCTTCCCTTATGTGTCATGTGTTTCCTGCTCCCCTGTGTTTCCTGTTTGTCTGTCTGTTTTGTGTCTGTCACTTCTGGGTATACTACATGAGCACAGCAGCTGAGTTTCTCCGCCCCTGGCACTCTGTTTGCACACCAGTTCTTCATCAGCTCATCAAGACTTACCTGCTATCAGCACACTTAATCCCAGCCTTCACTCCCAGCATTTGTCAAATCGTCAGTTGCACCTCATGATCAGTGTGCTCGGCCCAAAGGATTCCCATCTCAGCTCCGCTCTCAGCTCAGCCTGCTCCGCACTCAGCCCTGCCTGCTCTGCTCTAAGCTCCACCTGTCTTTCATCTGCCCCTGGAGTTTTTTGTACATTCTTCGGCACATTAAAATTGTTAAACTTTCCATCCCTTAGTCTGAGTCGTGCACTTTGAGTTCAAGAGCAGCTAAAAATGTAACAAAAAATATGACTGTAAATCAGAAATGGTTTTTCCAAATATTACAAAACTTGCAGGATATGTTCACATAAGTACCTGAAACTCACCCTGAAAATGTTATGCAAATCTACCACTAGGGGGGCGCTATAAACGCACAAAATAGGCGTGGTGTAACACAAATCAGACCATAAATCAGGAGCTGTTTGTCCAGTCGTCACAAAACTGACAGGATATGTCCACATCACTACCTGAAACATACCCTTAAAGTTATTTTTAATAAAGCTGTTGAAGCTTTCAACTTCTAATGGTCTTTGTTGGCTCGAACCAAATATAGCTGCTGCTTGTAGCTATATTTTTTGCTCTTTTCTTGCTTTTGATGCAATAATTTTACAGGCAAATTCTTTTAATCATTAGTGATTAATAAAACTTTTAATTATTTGTTGCTTTTTGCTTTTAGTATCTTTTAAATGCAATCTTAAAGGAGAAGTTCGTTTTTTTGCACATTAAGCCTTATAATAAGAATATTCACGATCATCTTCAATTTTCTACAGCATTATTATGACAAACAGCACAGTACTGAGAGCTGGAGATCGTTGCTGACTTCACCTCTGGCTGAAAACGACAGGGGAGCATGTGCACTCAGCTTATCCATCAAAAACACAGTAAAAGCTTGTTTTAAAAGACATGAAAGTCACAGAATATTCAGTGGTGTCCTCTCATGTACTCACACTAAAAAACAAAGTTAAACAACAGCATATAACTTAGAAACGGTTCTTCCAGCAGCTTCACGAGACAAACAGCCATTTCTGGGTTTCATGTGGGTGTTAATTTTTGTGTTTTATGGTGCCCTCAGATGGGGTCGTGTTTACCATGTTCACGAGAAGAGACTATATGAAAGCCCCCCTCTTGTCATATTTACGACATCGTAAGTCAAATTTATCAGAAAGTTCAGAGTTCACAAGTTGTGAGGTGTTTGCTGACATTTTCAGAAATTAGAGAGCCCATATTGACCCTTACAGAACCATGAATAGCTATGACAAACACAGAGAAATTGTTGTACATTGTCACCTTCATTGTCTCGCTTCTGGTTCCTGTACATGGTGTTTATTCACAAATTAATAATGTAGCATTGCCACATAGAAAGCCAGGAGGAAACAAGCGATCTTTGGTGTCCCAATTATCACTGCCTGGTGATGCTGTTAACATGAAACAGAGGAAGATGTGTACACTTCAGCTCCCTTAGTAGGTTTTTATTGAGATTCTCACAGGAAAAGTGACGTTTCAAGCCACATGCTCGTCTTCGGACTTAACAAACAATATAAAGTTGCCATCTTAAAAACAGATTCTTCAGCCTCTGTGGGGACTGAGGGACACAAAGTCACACTGATACAATCAGAAATTCTACAACCTTATCTGCTACTAGTAATACTTTGATTACTGCCACTCTTACTACTGCTACCACAAGTACTACTACTACGACTACCACTATCAATCCTCCTGTTGCCTAATACTTTTTCTACTCTCTTCTTCTTCATCCTTCATACTCATCTCTTCTTCATCCTATTCAGCTGTTGAACTCTGTAGAGTTTTGTCTGTCTCTCCCTCTGGCTGCATTAGCAGGAGCATGCAGAGATCTTTCACTGTTTCCAAGAAATTCATGTTTTTCTGCGATTTTTTCGGGGCTATGTTATCAAATGGGATTTCTCTGAATCTTTTTTTTTTTTTTTACTTTTTTCATGTATATCATATATACCATCTGGAAACACCATTCATTGTTCTTCAGATTCCTCAGCTTCTCTACTTTCTTCAGGTCTTTTTTTCTCAGTCATTCATAATTCGATTTTATCACTTCAGTATCTATTCTCATCTTCTCAGCTAATTCACAACGTTAAGCCAGTGTAGCAGTAGTTTTTCAACAAAATTAATCCATTTCACATCTTTCCTACATTGCAATATTGTTCAACTTTTAAAGCCAGCAATCAAAGTCTTGCTTCAGCTCTGTCATGAAACAAAGTCTTCCATTTCATTTAAGCATTATTGATAACATTAAGCATTCAAACAGCATTTCAGTCTGGCTTCAGCTTTTTCAACAAACATTCAAAAATTCAACATTGGCAGTTCAGCATTGGCCAGTCAGCTTTTAGCATTCACACACAATTTTATCTGAAATTGCCTTTTCTAGTCTGTAAAACAAATTGTTGCCTGCAGTTGCTTTACAGAGTTGTTCACAAAGAAATACATTTTTAAACGTTCATACAAATACAGAAAAATTATAGATGATATACATTTTCTTATACACCTTTTTATCCTTTTTATGATTGCTTTTTAATAACTGCTATATTTAACTTGCTCAACTCGTTTTTCAGCTGTGGTTAAAAAAACATCTTGGGGATTTAAGCCATCATTATGCTATTAATTTCCTATTACAAGTCAATGTATGCTGCTGTGACTAAGTTGACAAGTTACTGTCTACCATTGATTCAGTATTGCATGTAGTTATTGCACTGTGACCCGTTTGTTTTAATATAAAGATAGCCAGTATCAAATATGACGTTCATTTAGTTATAACAAAAAAAGAAACATAATCAACAACCAAATTAGCAGGATTGTGTTTAAGACTGTATTTATTAAGAGTATACAACTTGTGTGTTTGTTTGCACACGCACTTTTCAGTTTAGTGTTTTTCAATTATGAATCAAAGAATGCAACAAAACTGGTTACAAAAGGAATGACACAGTGTCATTAACTCTTTGTGTCATCTCCACCAACTAACATGCCACTATAACTCTTGTCATCCGATTCAGCAGAAGGCATGGTATGACAGCTCAGAAAAAGTCAGCAAAGACACCCTGTGTCTTTCACACTAGTTAATTTGAAACAGAGCAGTGGGAGTTCAAATCTGTGACACTTAAATTACTCTGTGGAAAAGATTCTGTTGTATTTCTCCCCTGTTACAAAAAGCCTTATATGCATAACTCATTGTGTACTCAGGAAAAGTAGTGAAATCTGCTATGCAAAATAGGCTTAGGAGGGGACAGAAATATCAGACTTTGATTGTGCAGCGGTTGCATAAGATTTGTGTAGCTGCAAGGGTCATTATTTGCACATAGACATTTGCATGCAGTCAGTGGTTTATAACCATTCATATGTGTGGACCATATGAGCTGTATCTGCTCTCCATGTCAGTTTGGCAGTAAGTCTGGCCCATCAGTGGGAATATCAGTAAGCTGAGCTCTCATCTCCTGTTTCCTATACTTTTGTCTTCCCCTCTCTCAAACTAACTGGAAAACCCATGCAAACATAACCACATCCATTTTGCTCTGGCCACGTACCAGCAATACTCTTTATTTACTACAAAGATGTGTAATACTTCACTCCACCCATGGCATATTTAGTGCTTTGACAATGACAAGGTCTCAACAAAGCACGGCTCCATAATATATCTTCATAAGACCTTATAGTAATGGCTGTTCTCTACCTGCGGAGCTATAATTTACCCTCCACTGTGGAGACTGCATAGCATAGTTGGCTGTTGCTGTTAGTGATTAAATTATTAATCACTGCAGAGATGAAGATGGAGAAAACAGATATTGCACAATTGTGTAGGGGAACTATCATGTGGGTGTGTGCAAGGGAGAAGAAAAACGAAAAGAAATTACTTCTATCTTTTATGTATGCACTTGTGTGTATGAATGAGAAAGAAAGCATGCTCTGCCTCATCAGGCTGATAAGACAAAGAGAGGCTGGTCAGTTTCATGTTCCCAGTGATCCCAGTTCACCTTGTTACCCATTAACATTTACAACTATACAACTCAGACAGTTAAAGACTCTCCTGAGTGAAGGGGAGATGAACAGACAGAGAGTGCTCTAAAGTGAGAGAAGGGAAAAACACTAACAATAAATCCCACCGTGTGCAAAGAGAACCTGAATTATTAAATCTACCCAGTACCAGTACTGGTGATTTTAACTGCTTAAACTAAGAGGTTGTCTTCCAGAGAAACTATAAACACTAATAACTCCTGATTACAAAGAAGACACATACTAAAATCTCTTAAATATGCTCTTTGGAAGATGTGGGATACACATATTGTAAACAAGGAACTAGGGCAATTGCATATAATATCGGCTGAATGTGTTTGTCAAATACTAGGGCAATGATACATAATGGAGGCAGGATATCGTACATTTTAACAAACTTTATTCCAAACACTAGTGCACTGAACAGGAAATGCTTCACTTTTTAGCTGTTAAATAATGGACTGTCCTCTGCTGGACAAACTATGCAATTACAACTGTTTAAATCACTAGTACGAGCAATTTTTCCAGTCTTAACAAATGGGGCTTTTTATACAGTTGTTACAACAGTGTATTATATTGGCACATGCCAGAGAATATATATGCTGATACTGGTATATATATGGCCAATATGGGTTGATAATATCAGCAAACCAGCATATCAGTCGGACCCCATTTCACACATTGAGGAAAACTATTCACATTCCCATCCGCCTCAGTTGTACTTTGTTTTAATGCTGTTTAGCAAAAATTATCTTGTGAACACTCTAAATTAGGATGCTGTTCTTGGAAGAAACTTTAGAATACTATACTTTTAATTTTTTTATTTTTTCTTTCTTTCTTTCTTTGTTTCCTTTCTTTCTTTCTTTCTTTCTTTCTTTCTTTCCTTCTCTCTTTCCTCTTCTAGTCTGGACATCACTGGTTGAAGGCAGCAGTTCTCTGCCTCCCAGTTGCAGAGGGAGGGCAGGGCCTTATCAACCTCTAGAGCAGAGTGGCAACATTCTGGCTACAGGCAGCACAGAAATTGCTGTACCATCCTGGTATGTGTTGGGGGCACCAGCTTGTGCAGAGGGCTGGCGGTTTAGGTCTGGGTTGCAAGTGGTTCTTCATGGAGTTGGATGGTCTCAGACTTCCACCAGTCGGTGGCGGTTGTTGAGGAAGACACGAGTGGGAGGTCTGTCACCTGGTCCCTGGGTG
>JAPQLA010000020.1:2524921-2537822 GCA_029822935.1 Naso vlamingii
TATTTGTAAAGTGTCATGAGATAACATTTGTTGTGATATGGCGCTATATAAATAAAATTGACTTGACTTGACTTGACAAACCCGTGATGATGACATAGCCTGATTTGGTCTGAAATGGCGCTTAACTCCTGTCTAGACTAGGAGCGTATGTGTCCTGCAGCAAATACACTCTCATTTTAATTTTTGCAGCTGTCTGCACCTACTCCATCATACTCACGTTTCAGCTGTGTTTCAGGTGCATAACCACGACCTAAAGCATTTTTTTACGCTTTATGTATATTTATTCGACAATACGCGCATAAAAACATAAGGTTGATGCCCAACGAAAAGACAAATTTTCTATCTATTCACAGTGTATGCAGTCTACCTGTTGGTCCTCCGTTGATTTCTCTCATCTTTCCTCAAACTTGATCACATAATTATGACAGGAAAACAGTGTATATAGTGCTTAACCTCAAAGAAAACACACACACACACACACACACACATCGTTTGTATAAATAAAATGTGTAAATAAACTACTTTACCAGCTGGTTCAGTGTAAAGTAATGAATGATATATGCATCAGTGAAATAGATTGGGAATAATCACACATGATGGAGAAATGCACAAAGTTCGGCTGCTCCTTTGCTGAGTGACACTGCAGGAAGGCCAGAACTGGCATAGACAGTCACTTCAGTTACTCGTGAACGCTGTTGTCGCGCGAGTGCGACAGTGACGTGACACTTCCTGTCTAGTCACGGGGCTGGTCTACAGTGTGTGAGCACACTGTAAGCTAGATGTGTCCACTGATTAGGCTTGATTAGCTCCACATCTAATTGCATTGGAGACACAAGTAGGCACAAAGCATATTTGTCAATTTATATCAGACTAATGTAGATTGCATTAAATTTCCATGTGCAAAATGAAATGGTTGCTGAGTTCATTGAATGTAGACATATGTTACATTATTAGGTATCCACTATCCAGGCAAAGATTTCACCACCAAAACTAAATGTAAATATGCAAAGCACACAAAATCTGGATGTAAATATGCAAAGTACACAAAACTACTTAAATCACACCAAGTTTCTGTATCTGTTTATGTTTGAATGTGCCCTATAGTGTTTCTTATGCTTATTTAAAAATAGATACCAATATCTCTGCCTAGAAATGTCCAACAGTGACTAATGCTGTCTCCAAGGGAAGGTCATTTTAGCAAATGTCATATCTAAGCTAACTTTACTATTGTCCCCTCTGTTTTTCTCCTCTTGTCTTACTGCCCATTACATCCATCTCTCTGCCTCTTTACTCAGATGGAATCATCCATCTTTATACAAGAGAAGAGAGAGAGAGGTAGAGAAGTGGAGGGGGAGGGGCAGAGAGAGAGGGAGAGAGAGAGCTTATTGTAAACTGTAAGAGGTGTGCAGCAACTGGGACAGATTATGTCTGCGGAAACGAGGACTGCAGGATCCCACCCATCCCCCACACAACACACACACACACACACACACACACACACACACACACACACACACACACACACACACACACACACTATAGCTCATTTGTGCCTGGCTGGTCACCTCCCTGCAATAGATAGATTCCACCCCACCCCCTATCCTCTGCTCAGTCATTCAGACCTGGGAGAGTCAATAACAAGGTGACATCATCATTGGTTTTGTAGGATACAGTTCTGCCTTTATTCTAGCGGCCATATGAGAGAGAAAGCAGTACCTTCTGTGCCACTGATAAAGGGCCAAGCAACTACATACAGGTCAGAGAACAGAGGTAGAGATGAGTGGACAGAAGCAGTGAGAGAGAAAGAGGGAGTGATGGTGGTATTGGGGAGGGGAAGAGCACTGTGGCTGGCCTTTCCAGCGTGTCTGTGTCAGTGACAGTACGTTTACATGCACAGATTAGTTGAGCTACAGTTATAGCTTGATTAAGCCATTCAATCGGACAACTGCCTTTGTCCCAGCATACATGCACGGGATGTAAACTGAATTATTGCCCGAAGTATGTCCAACCCCGCTACAATAAGTGGCGATGTGCCCCCTTCCGGCTTGTTACTAATGGGCTTTTTCCACCTGACATATTACATCACACACCAAAGCAAGCAAACAATTTAGCTGGTAGCAAATCAAAACTATGTCGAGCAGTAAAATCAATTACTTTACTGCTCCATACATTTTGTGTGTGATGCATGCTTTACTTTTTTTTACAAATAAGATGCACACTTTCACTTGTGTTTATGGCGTTATCCAAGGGCAGATGATATTGCCGTATGATCATGGAGTACGTCAACAAAGAAACAACTGCTATGCTCCTCTTTGTGCCTTTTCTGCTGCCCAGGACTTCCTGGACATGTTGGATGCAAGCAAAGACTGGTGGAAGAGAGTGGTTTCAAAAGAATTTACCGATGGCAAGTGGAGAGAGAATTTTCAGATGTACCACGGGTCATTCAATAAATCATGTGGATTGATGGAACAACAGACAACAGACAACAGACAAATCTATGGGACCTCCGTAAACCTTTTCCTGTTAGGAGATCCAGCTTACCCGCTTATGGACTGGCTTATCAAAGGCTACACCAATTCCCTTTATTTAATTCCAGAGCAGGAATCATTTAATGTCTTTTTAAGTTCTGCGAGGACTACAGTAGAGATGGCTTTTGGTAGGCTGAAGTCATACTGGTGACTGTTACTCAAAAGAAGTGATGTCCACTACACATTCACACCCCATATTATTGATACCTGTTGTGCATTGCACAATTTCTGTGAAAGTGAGAAAGAGAACTTCAATCCTGCCTGGACAGAGGAAGCTGCGGTTTTGGAACGTAACTTAATACAGCCAAGTGTCTGTCCATACAATGCATCTGAGTGTTCTGATGGTCAGACAATTAGACTTGCTCCAACTGAGTATTTGAAAACAAACTTTCCTCTATGCAGACAACTGTTTTAGATGTATGTATTGGCTAATTTTTTTGACATCCTACCATTTAGAAAATGTAAATTAAAGAAATGAAGTTATGATGTTTGTAGTGTGTTTTTTTTATACTAATACTAATAATAATTAAAAAAAAAAATTATTGATCTCCTTGGGGAAACTCCTTAACTATACATACTAGCAGTGGACTGTCACAGTACGGCGCCTGGCGACCAACTCCAGACCTTATGCCAGTGCCTTGGTCAAGAGCACTGACACCACTGGTCACCCCATTGGTTATCATTCACTTATTACAATTTCTTGCAACAAACAATTTGTTGACAAATGTTTACTTTGTGAAATTTAATCATTTAGCTTTGAAAATATAACTTCAATGAAATGAAGAAATGAAGTGTATCTTCAATCTTCAAATGCCTACATTTGGTGGTATGTTGGGCAATGCTCATCTGGTGCTGGGTGGTTATATGGTGCATACATGCCAAGGTGTGGCACCTGTGGCTCATACAGTGGCATAGAGGGCTGCAAGCTGCGGATGCCCTACATCAGTGCTGACACCACACTTGAGTTGCTTTGGAGAATGTTATTGACCAAGCACTCTTCACTCTCGTGGCTTTGCTTAATGTACTCCATCCATCTGCCGCATCCTTTGGAGGAGCAGTTCCACTTCATTTGCATGGCGCCACCTCCTCCTTCCTGATGGTGCTATACTTGGCCCTCCAGAAAGAATTGGGGAAAATTTAAATGTATTTATTTACTAAAGGAAAATAATGTGATACAAGGCATTAACTTCTTGTCAGAGAATAGGCAGAGTATGCTGAAACGGAAACAAAGATATACTAGATGCAGACAGAATATCAAAGAACTCACCAGCTACATCCAGTGTAGGAGTGCTACTCCTCTGTGTATGTTGAGTAGGAGTGGGAGTCCTCTCTGGTGACACAAAGGAGTCCTTATCTTCTTAATGCTCCTGTGACTTCATGGCCGACTCTGCCACTGTGGTCTCTTCGAGGTCCCCCACCCCCAGCAAACTCTCTAGACAAGATAATGAGTGAATTTTCATTTAAGATCAATTCTTGTTTGGGTTAAATTACCTGTGTGTCTTCTATGTAACAATCAATGATGTATGGCTACAGCAAATGTTTGGCAATTTCTCAAAATTCATGTGCCAGTTTGATAAAAACTCACCTGAGCATGAGGGACCAAATCTGATGTCCACGCCATGCACCACAGCTTGGGACAATGGTCGGCATCCGAGCAGCTCCTCCAATATCTCTTGGTGTGGGCAAGAGACTGGACTGTGTCCACTTGTTTGATTATTTTCGCATTATAGTAGGCCTGCTTTATGTGCTTCCACCTGATGTGGATTTGCTCGAATGTTCTTTTGAAGCCAGTGTCCTCCAGCTGTTTCGCGACTTTCTTGAAAAGGTCTCCATTCCTTGTCTTTCTGCCATCCATGCATTTCAAGATGTTGAACTCTTAAAGCTGACCCAGCATATACTCCATCTCCTGGTCAGTTCAAAAATGCGAAGACTTCACTGTCGTACTCACCATGTTACAGTCTACTTTGCCTTCTTAGTCTTCTGAATGTTCCTCCTCTTCTTCTTCGTCTTTTGTTATTCCTCTGTGTCCCACCTTGTTTTATAACTTCTGGGTCAAAGCACAGTGAGGGAATTAAGAAGCATGCGCAGATCGCACAGTCCACTTTGGGTGCAATTGAGCGTATACATACAGGAGTAGCTCGATTATAAACCACATTATCTGGGTGTGTTAGTCTGACTTCGAGTAGCTCGGTTTGGTTCAATTTCAGTTGGACTGAGGTGTTTACATGTTTTTTAAAAGTCTAGTTTAAGTCAGGCTACTGAAATTATTCCATTTTCTCTGATGTCTTGTAAACGTACAGACTGACCGAGATGTCTATCACACTCAAACACACAAAAGTGGGACACCCTGGAAAGCAAATGTATGCACAATCACACAAACCTATACGCTCAGCCATGCAGCTATACACAATTTGTATTATACCATACACAGACAAAATTTCAAATAGACAGGCACAGACTTAATAGTTCAATATTTTAGGAAATATGGTTATTTGTTTCTTGGTCACTTGTCGTTATGTTAAGTAAAAAGCAGGGGTCAGGACTTTGTTTATTAGCTTAGCAAAGAGTGGAAACAAGGCGAAAATGCAAGTCTGGCTGGCATCCCGAAGAAATTGTGTTTTAAGACCTGTGCTGAAACCTCTGCTCACCGATAGAAAATATGTTTACATGCACAGTTAGGTCAAGCTACGGTTATAGCTCAATTAGGCCATTCAATTGGACTACTGTCCTTGTCCCAGTAAACAAGAACCATGGGACAATTAATATATGACTGACGTATGTCTGACTCCTCTGCAGTAGGTGGCGATATGCCTCTTTTCAGCTGGTTGCTACTGGACCATTTTCCAGTTGACCTATTACATAAAAATCCAAATAAACAAACAACAAAGTAACAAGTTTTGCATGACATCTTTTGTTTCAAGGAAGATGGAAACTGGAATATTCTTTTGCTTTCATTTATTCACAAAGAACTTATCAGAGCAGCAGTAGTAAATATACAGTCCCACCCCCCAAATAACCAATTCATTTATAACTGATGTGCGATTAACATGACATCACTCAAGAGGTGCGCTTTTTTTGTGCGCCTTTATAGCTGCAACAGACTCTGGGCGAATGAGGCTGCCTCAAGACAGTTCATCATAAGGGATAAAGTAACTGCACTGGTCTTCAAATAAGAATCCTGGAACGTAACATAACCCGACAAGAGCGTACCTTTCCATTTCTGCTGGCATAAACTTTTTTAATTCTTCCCATTTTCCAAAGATGTCTGGGCAGTTTATCCTTGTTGATTAATACTATGTCTCCAGGCTTTATCTCGTGTGACCTTTTGACAGGAGAGGAAAAGTGTGTTGCGATTGTAACTCAAGAAGATATTCCTTCTGCCACTCCAAAACACATTCATCAGGTGCTGTCTGTATTTCCACCTTTTATTTAACTGCCCTTGATCTGAGTTAGGGACGCTGATTTTACGTAGCCAGCAGATGGAAGCGCTAAAAAATGCTGACCAATCAGAAAATGAGATGGAGTTAGAGGGACAGGCTCTTCCCTGTTGGTATGAACCTCAGCGACTGCTTCAGTCTTATCGTATTAATAACTCAAAATATTAATGTACAAATATACACAAGGCATGTTAGTAACTTATACACATCCACCTTAAGTGTCAAAGTATTCAGTCATCATCAGAAATATTACACCCTCTTTTCTCACTGAGTGTAGTTTAAGCTATTACAATTCTTTTACAAAACTATCCAATATGTTACCAAAACACTGCTAAAGTGCATTAAACACAATAAAAAAATTAAAGCTGTAAGCAGCGTTGGTCGAGACCTCGCACTCTGGCCCATCGGGTAGGCCCGGTCATTGCCTCCAGCTCATTAAATGTTAATAAAATATCCATTTTGAAGGTTTTTAGGGTCATTTAAAAAAAAAAAAAGACTTTTATTTTGAAGGGGTTTTGGGCTTTTATTTTGAAAGTCAGGGGTAGACCCAAGTGAACTGGCCAAAGTTTGACTGACGTGTACAGTCAGGTGAGTGAGGATGAGAAGTATCAGCAGACAGACACAGGCCGTGTTCAGAATTGCCTAGCGTACTGCTTACTACATACTCAAACTTTTCATACTACATACTGCATACACAACAAATGAACAGTATGCAGACTGTTTACACTGTAGTATACAGCTGAGTATCCCAGAATGTACTTCACACCAATCGAACTGAAATCAGCAAGCTGAAGCTGATTTACTTTTAGCTCTAGCACTGTAAATATATCACTTTATTAAAATTTAATGTTTTCAAGCCAGAAAGTAACCATGTAGATCCATGTCATTGATTTGTCCAAATAACGGCTGTTTCAAAATTCGTTCTGACTTTTCAGAGATGCCACATAACTCAAGCTAACCGTAATGAGAAATGAACACACTTCAGGATGTTTTCAAAAATAAAACCCCCACTAACTAATAATACAAAGAAAACCATAAAGAAAGAATGGCGCTTTTGTTTTGAAACAGGAGGTTGACCTAGCCTTACTTTTGCTAATGTAAAATAGCTGTTTTCTACCCCTGACCAGCTATCCGAGTGTTCACCGACATGCCTTACTGGGTGAGGATGCTGTCAGCACGGTGACGACGGAGGCGATCGACCCATCGTCTGCGGTACATCTAACTATGTATCAATTTTGGATTTTCCTCAGAAGTAAGTTAACTTTTTAAACAAATTTAGACCCAAATAGTGACAGCCAAGGGGGGCAAAACGAGCTAAAAGCCCTACAAACAAAATTGGAGGGAAAAGTAGATACATGTTTGATCTCATGGAAATAATACACAACCAATAAGCAAAATAGTATTTGTGAGTAATTTAATGATTTCATAAAAACAGTTCAATGATTTCATAAATAGTGAAATAATTTCATAAAAAATAGTTCACTGATTTTATAAGTAGTCAAATAATTTCATAAATATAGTTTAAAAAATTCATATAAATAGCTAAAAGTTCAATAAATAGTCAATCTAAATTGAAATTAAAACCCTTTACAGGTGGGTTCAAGAGGGCCATACTGCGGGGTGAACCCCCATGTTCCCCTGTTGCGCCTATATCTTGAGGGAGGCGACATGAGGAAGGACTTCCACCTGTCAAGGTCATCCCTGGATAGCCTCATCCATCTCCTGGGAGACAACAACCATGGATGGGGGAAGTCCTTTGAGGTTCTGGTCTTCATCTACTGGTTGGCCTGTGGAACGTCCTACCAGGTAGTGTCAGAGGCATTTGACATTCCCTGCACCACATGCCACGACATGATCCACCGGGTCAGCAAGGTCATCCAAGAGGTCTTCAGGAGGCTCATCCGCTTCCCCAACCTCAAAGAGCTGGAGGAAGTTGGCGCTAGGTTCCAGCAGCTGTCTGGTTCCCCAGCCTTTAGGAAGGTGGCTGGGATCATTGATGGGTGCCATGTTCGCATTGTTCCACCTGGGCAATTTGCAGCGGACTATTTCAACCCCACGCTGTTCCACTCGGTCCAGTTTCAGGCCATCTGCAACCACAAGGGTTGCTTCCTGAACGTGGTGGTGGGCTTCCCTAGCTGTGTGCACGATCACCTGAGGTGCAGCTCCTTCTATGCGCACCAGCTGTACCCACCTCCTAGATGGTGTCTCATAGGCGATGGCAGATACCTGTGCTTGGCTGAGCCCATTTGTCCTATGACGCCATTCCAGGAGCCTGTCTGGATTGTTGTGGAGGGTAGGTACAACACCACACTGTCCAGGGCACCGTGTGTGGTAGATAGGGCATTTGGGGTCCTCAAGACCAGGTGGCACCCCATTTTCCTCAAGGCACTGGAGGTGAAGGTGGAGTTTGTGTTGAGGTAATCACTGCCTGCCTTTTCCTCCAAAACCCCTGCCTTGGGAACGTGGACATCTTGGAGCCTGAGGTTGTGGAAGAGGATGATGGCGATGACGGGGATGACAGCGAAGCCCATGAGCCCCTCCAGCGGTCCGGGGACACCCTCAGGAACAGGCTTGCAGCTGTGGTGTCCACTCCTGGTGACCGGATCCCAGTGCTGCAGGAACATGATTACTGTTAGTTGTTTGTTTGTTTTCAACCCAGGGAGTTCTATGATTGTTTGTATTTGTTTACGTTCAGAAAGTTTTGTACGATTGTGTTATTCAACCCTGTTGTACATAGTTGTATTATATTTTGTTCACAATTGCCTCTTAAAAATCCAATCCCTCGTCCAAGTCATGAGAGGTGGAAACAGGTAAAATACAGGATTGCCTGACAGGGTGAAATATGGTGGGTGGTTTAGCCACCCGGCCCGATACGGTAACCATGAAGGCTTGTCTGGACTGTATTTATATAGCACCCTTCTAGTCTTTTCGACTACTCAAAGCGCTCTACAACACAAGTCAGCATTCACCCATTCACAAACTAAGGGCAGGTGACTTCTCTACAAAGAGCCAACCTGCTCATCAGGAACTCATTCACAAAAATTCACCCTCCAGTGACACATTCGGAGCAATTTTACTTTCAGTATCTTGCCCAAGGACACCTCAACATGTAGACCGGAGGAGCCAGGGATCGAACCACCGACCCTCTGATTGGTAGATGACCTGCTCTACCTTCCGCCCCATCTACCTGGAAACATGCTGACTAACAGGGCTCTGGTAAAACTAGGTGGACCAATCACCTGCGTAGTGGAAAAGATATGATTACAGAAACATTCCTGGAAAATCTAAAGCAAAGTGTGGCAGTCAAAGGTGTCTCCCTCAGACAAGTATGGCGCTGGACAATGAAAACTAGAAAGAAGTTGCTAAGTTCATGAATAATCTAAGCAACCTAAAAAACAGAAAGGTTTTAGTCAACTTGCTGATATTTGAATTATACATGTTTGCTTACAGTAATTTGTATGTTTCTGCAGAGCAAAAAACAGACCATCTGAAGACCATCTGCGGTTGAAACGCAAGTGTTGGCGTTTTCATTACCACTGCCATGTAATAATAAAGGCTTTTTATCCATATTTTACCGTCCCTTCCTCCATCTTTTTGAGTGCCTGGACCTCCTTTTTTTCTTGCATGTTATCCCCTTGGATCCAAGAGCACCAATTGATTCACCGACACCGGACTCACAACAAAATTAAAGAAAAATTAAAATCAAAACTTTCTATTTTTTTTTTAGGTTTTCCCACTTTGTTTTGGCCCACCCAGCCTCGACCTTCCCCTCCAGGCCGTGCTCCTTGATGAACATCCTATACAAGCATAACATTGGTGACACTGACATAACTGAGGATAAGCATTTGTGTAAAGAATAAAACTTATATCGAGCCATGCGCATGCAACAACAATATTCAAAAAAAAAATTATTTCCTTACTCAAAGCCTTTCATGGTTGCATTATGCTTCCCAGTGAAGAGCCCCTCATTCTGGGCCCTCCACCTTATGAGGCACTCAGTATCTTCATCAGACCCCAGAAGAAACGAACAAACAAACAAGATGTGCGGTGTTAGGCGTAATAGTTTTACATTGATTATTCATCACACGTCCACATTGACATGCTAGTTACAACTACGATGTTATTAGCCACCCCGCTACTATGCTAATGGTAATGGCTAACATCTAACAAGCCAGTCGAGCGGTGACGTTACATGCTACTCTAAAAACAATTAAGATACATTCAAGACCCCATCATCTGAATATTATTTAACCTTGTACAAACCGTATTACAAGATTGGTTTACATTTTAACAGTTTACTCACATTTATATGGGTGCTGCTGCTGCTGGCTGGTGCTGGCATCCTGCCCCTCAAATTCCGCCATTTCGCAGTTTGAAAAGTTACATTGCATCATTGAGAATTTGTGTATGTAAAGTATGCTCACAATGCATACACAAAATTTCTGGCTGATCAAGTATACATCCGGGAACTTCTTGTGTACACAAAATCATGTACCACGCAGTTGAAACACACTACTTACTCAATCTGACGTCAAAGTTAGTATGATTAGTATGTTAGTAGGCGATTCCGAACACTGTCCACAGTCAAATGTCCATTCAATTCAAATGGCAGACATTCATTTGACCTGGTCAAAGTTTGATTGCCATGTGTACAGGCAGCTGTGTGGTGATGAGTCATGTAGGCAGACAGACAGAGAGAAATATTAATTTATTTGAATGGAGAAAGTGATCAAACCCACACCTTTTTGAACTTTTACTGCTTCCATATAGTTTTAGCGACGGATTTCATTCAAACTTTAAATGGGTCAAAAGACTTTGACCTACAAATCCTGTATTTCCCTTTTTTTTTGCTATCTTTTAACATTATTGAGATATTAGAGTTTTAGTTTTAAAGCTTTTTCTGCTCCCCCTTAGATTTTATAATAGGTGTGTATTGCGTAATGTTCTCCAAGCTAAAGTGAGTCACATGACCACTAGAATGAAGGAAGGGAGAAAGGCAAACTTAAAAGCTGGGAAAAACCTCCTCACAGATCCCACAACTTTGGCCAAATCTCACATAAACTAAGCATATCCAGATAGGAAAATTCGTTATCTTTCCATCTATGTGGGTTTCAAAGCAGTCAAACTTATACTTTAGACTGCACAGGCCTCAGTTCAACCCAAGATCATGATTTGGGGCCATTATAACTGACTCTTAAAATCCCTGGAAGAGAGCAGATGGCACCATTTTTGTCTCTCGCTGTAGCGGCCATGTTTAAGAAATTATCCCCACAAAACTGGTGTGGGATCAGGACGTTTTCTCAGCCTCCAGAAGCTTCCAGAAACACCATCTTATTGATGTCACTGGTGGTCCTGTCCCATTTTCAAATAAAGCTGATGACTGTGATTGGACATCTCAACGACCTGATAACACATCATCGGTGTAAGCCTATGAAAGCAGTCTGCTTGGGTGAGTCTCTTCCCCACTTTTTCACACAGACTCTGAGGTAAGCCCTGTTTTTATCTGTGTTAGCTTAATGTTAGCCTATTGTTTGTTAACTCTGTGGTAACCTGAAGTGACGCTCAGTAATTACACATTCTTTTGAATATTTTTCACATTGGAGAGTGAATTTGAGTTGTGACTGTGCTGTTTGCTGGCTCTGTGGTTAGGTTTGATTCAGGTGTGGCCTACACCTGCAGCTTACTTTTAGCTGATAAACTCAAAACCTTAGATACAAGTGGTTGACTTAAAAAAATTTTGAAAAAGAAAAGGCACTACAATGGTTATGAGATGGATTTTTAAAGATTTCCTTATGCTGATCGTATGCTAATGTTATCTGGCCTTTGCCTCTTTGCAGAGGTTAATGTGGCAATGTGTGTTTTCAGAGACACTAAAGAAAAAAAAAAGAAAAAGACTTGATTAAAATATCTTGCCCCCCATTTAAAATTTGAACTCATTAAAAACAGCTAAGGACTTTAAAACATGTTAAAAAGGACTGTATTGATATTTCCTGTGTGATTTCATTCTTTTTCTAGCAAGTCTGGTTATGTTTTACATGGTTGAAGTACCTGGTCAACAGAGGGCACTGTGTGCATGAGGCATCAATGGCCGACGCCAGTCACTAGAGTGAGACGTCAGACAGGACGAACAATGCAGAAACAACACAGACACTGATGGACTGACACTGATGTGTTTTTGTTACTGTTCCTACAGGTAAGATGCTCATACCCGGAGTGAAATATGGAAATAATACAATGTGTAAAAGCCTTAGACTGTGACAGTGACATGTAGTGATTTTGAACATGACTTTGAATGGAGACGAGTGAGCCCATAGCAATGAATAGTAATCTAATATGGCGGGCGATGCTAATGATATTGAAAGCGAACTGTAAAACTGTCTTCTTAAGTGAGAGATGTGTGACAGTAAACAAAACCACAAACAGAGATGATAGTTTGAAGTTAGCTCGCGCTAATGGATGATGTGAAAAGGTTTAAAAAGCTTTATTGGTGTGTGATAAGTGAAGGCTAGTGACATGAATGCTAACTATAATAAAGCCCGCGTGCATTGCGGCTCTGATCAATGGCAGGCTAGGAAGGCAGTAGGCAAGTTCCTGTGAGTTTTTCAGAATAAGAGCGCGAAAGATGTATTTAACATGGGTTTCGCTAAAAGATAAGAGGTTATATGACCAAACATGTTTTTCGTATTGAAGTTCATTGTAGTTTTTGGTGAACATTGAGTAAGACGAAGACAATAATAAATACTGATGATTTAAAAGCCAAAATAAGATAAGTTAAAAAGGTAAAACAGTTCGTTTGAGAATAAATGGAGATTTAAAAAGAAGTTCATTGCAGATAAATACTTTTGGTTTAAAAAACAGGGTGTTTACATGATGAATCATTACATGATCACATGACTGTAATTTGATTTGATTTGTTCAACTTGTAATGTGAGCTTG
>JAPQLA010000020.1:2537922-2570386 GCA_029822935.1 Naso vlamingii
ATATAACATTTCATATATATATATATATATATACACATACATACATAAAAGGTTGTGTAGGTTGTGTACCTTGCTGTAGACCTAGTGGAAAACTAACCAGCATAAATTTTCCAGTGTATTTACATTTGAAATGTCTCCAGCTAAACTCCACATCTATGGCAGTATTGTGGTTTTTCTGTAGTATGCCCTCTTCTGGCCCGTCAGGACAACAAAAGTCAGACACTGTAGGATCTGTACAGTTTATGATTATGTCTTATATATCTTATAGGTTGGTCATCCCCTCTGGCCGCAACACTAGACTACAATCCTCTCATTCTTCGCATACAATGTTCCTGTGGGCTGGAAGCAAAGCAGCAGACAGTAGAGGTGAACGAAGGTATTTAATACTGCATGGCAGTCCATTTCAGTGTTTATTCAAAATTATTCTTGAACTACAAAAGGTCACATTTTCTGAAGAAAATTAAAGCACAATGGAAATAACACATGTAGTCAGGTTAAAATGTCTTTAAATGTTACTTGTTGGCAAGTGAAATGTTAAATGGTCATTGCACGTTAAGTTCAATCAAACAGTAGTTGACCTTACATTAGAAGAGTGAAGCACTGAGAGCACTTGGACTGCCAGTTGAAATGTACTAAATTGTTATGTAATGATAAAAGGATGAAGCAGTGGAAATGTCAATTAAACTGTAAATAACTTATAAAAGAAATTACGCTTTTTTTTAAGTTGAAGTTTGTGCAGTGTAAATAACTGAAGTGTCAGCTGCAGTTTTGATCTGTCTGTTGAAGCGTAAAAATGAAGTCAAAGATCAGCTGATACATAGTGGCTGAATGCAGGTACAGAATAGAGATAGCTGAAGTGTGTGTTATAAATATGAGAGGTAAAAAGTCAAAGGGCTCTGATAAAAATTCAGAGTCCAGACAAATGTAATACTTTGAAGTAAAAAATAAAAGATCAATATAGTCGACGCACTGTAGGAATTGGCTTTCTGTGAGTTTGTCCTGGTTGTCACCTTACTCAGAATGTGTAAGAGTAATGACGCCTTTTCTTTTCGTTTCTGTATGAGCAAGTGCTTCAGCATCAACTGATAATTTATGCTTTCTAAAAAAGAGATCTATTTAAGTCTTTATTGTCATACAATAAAAGGTTCAGAGAATGAATGTCAAATAATGTAAAACTTCTTTAGATCAATCTACCAGAAGATTCGTGAATATGAGGTCCTGGACAAGAGGAAGACAGTGACAGCTCTGAGGGCAGGAGAGGACAGAGCCATACTGCTGGGCCTCAGCATGGTCTTCCTCTCTGTCATGATGTACTTCATCCTGGGAATCACCATACTGCGCTCTCACTCTGACAGGTTCTAACAATGACTTACAAACTTTTTCAGTTTGGAAACCAGAAATGTATGTTCTTTTTTATGTGATTTCATTCCGATTGATTCAAAACTTGTGTTCGCATGTTTTCAGTTACCCACTAAAAACATTGCAGATCTGCTTGCAGCATACACTGAGGATAAGTGCGCTTTCTCTGCAGTGTTTGGACGGCTGTGGCAAGCTGCACTATACTAAACTCCACCATCATGTGGGATGTAAACTGCTCATACAGCTGTGGAGCCGAGTGCTGGAAAAGCTCCCGTTACCCCTGTCTCCAGGTTTATATCAGCCTCAACTCCTCAGGAAAGGTGATGCGACTGTTGCACAATGAGGAGACACAGGACAGCAACTCTGAGGTATTCTACAACTGATAGTGTTGCTGCTGATTCCTGTTCCCTTTGTCTTGCATTTGGCCTTGGTGGAGAGGATTTTCTTTCATTATAATTATTCTTTAGACTCAAATTCTTTGTCATGTTATTCCAGTTATACAATGTATGGACATTATTGAAGTTCTGAGAGGCAAGTGAAAAAAACAACAAATTTTTATCTCGGAAATATCGCATACTAACTCATATGTACAAGAAAAAAATGTTTTCACCTGCCCCTCAGGGTATCAGAAAGAAATACACCTGCATTCAAGGTGTAAGCAATTTTTTTTGGCATGTAACAAGTTTCAGCAAAAACATTTGTCAATATACTTTATGACCAGCATCAGACTTAGGATGTGTTCAGACTGAAAGCAATGAACATTATGAAATCACAAGAAACGCTCAAATTTTGGATCATTGCTTCAGTCACTTAAATCTCATTTGGCGATGTACACGGTCTGCTGATATAAGCTTGTTCAGAGGAGCAGGGCCTGGCCACTTTTCTGCCATTAATTACGGATGATTTAATCATTTCTGCACTATATCACTTGTAGAGGTCCTACACAGGTTGGTAAAAAATAAACAACGTTTGGTCTGGTTGATAAAATCATCCAGAGCTTGATTAGTTGTGTCACACAACTCCATGTCAGCCACAGTTAGCTTTAGCTAGTAGTGTCAGTAGGAAGGGGGGCTTGCCATTTTCTGTCATTAATCATGGCAGATTTAATCATCCTTTATACACAGTATCAGTAGTGGTCCAAGTCCAAGATACGTTGGAAAACTCAACAACGCTGTATCTGTGTTCATAAAATAACCCCATGGTGTATAAAGTTGTGTTGTAGGAGCTCCATGGTATTCACACAGTTGTAGTTGTTTTGACCCAATGACTGATTCAAGTCATTGATGTTGGGAGAATCTCAACACTGATTTGTTGTTGTGGCACAGCATGTCACACGATGTCACCCATAAAGTTCAGTATTTTTAACTTCCAGCGATGAGGCAATGAAGGCAATGGAGGCGATGGACACCACATTGCGTGATTCGCATCACATGTATCATGAGATTTACGTTGCCTGAAGTGGCATCGCGTTTAATCACATTTTTACATTGACTTTGTATGTAATCTTGCAGCATTCATTGCTTTCAGTCTGAACATACCTTTACACTTGTTTTTGTGAACAAAGCTATGTGCACATTTGCAATTTAACCATGAACCTGGAACTTGGGTCTATGGCCACGGCCCAGAGACCAAACAGTGTTTCGGGGAACAGAAGTTGCAGGAAACCAAATCTGGTGGAGTGGGGCAACCACTTTTTTGTTGTGGATGAGAAACTCATTTGCCCTGGCAAAATTGTGCTACAGTTCAGTTTATTTGAGCTGAATGTTCAAGTGTTAACACTCTGACCCACAAACTGAACACCTAACTAATGTCAACCAAAATGTTTTGGTGCCTCCAACTGTTTAATGCGTTTTATTGTGCAGCACTTAATTCATATGCAACAGGAACAGTCTCTCCAGTCCATTCTCCATCGTCAACTGCTTATCTAGAGTCGGGTTGCAGAACAGTCTCGAAAATTTTTGATTACACCTCATTCATCCCTGCATGCATGCAGCTAAAATCTTGACAATTCACAATCACAGAGAATATCCTGATGTTAATCGCTCTCTCTTTGTCTGTTTTCTCCCACTTTCTAATATCAGCTAATTATGGCTGTTTCATTTCCTCCTTGCTATCAGCTGTTACTTCATTGTACGCATGTGTTTTACTTTCCCACATGGATAATTGTCTCATATAGAAAATTGTAATTAGGAGCAAACAAGTTCCAATTGCTCTCAGGGATAAAACTTAATGGGTGAGTCTGTGCAGTAATATCATAAGTGAAATATCTTTTATGAATCTGACCTTTTAACTGGGTAGATAATGGTTTAATGTTTTGTGCAAATTATGACGTAACAACCGCAGTCCATTTTTTTGTGAATTCACCCAAGCATGTTGCACGAAAAAAGCAGCACATGCACAGCTAAGCAGGCGCAGTTTACTTAGAGCAATTATGAATCTCCCAAAGAACCTTACATAGAGAGGGCAGAAAAAAGTATCAGCAGCTTTTGAGAAGGGTTACTGCGCTGTCCAAATAATAATGCAGGCTATTAATAGTTTAAATTTTGTATTATCAAAATTAGCTTGAACCAACGCTGTATTGGGGAACACAAGTGAAAACTGTTTTGAGTTAACATAATATTGCACCGTGTTTGCTAATACGGCAAGGCTAATCTTGCTGCATACAAAAAATATTAATCTCAAAAAGAGGAAAGATGCTTTGTAGATTTAGCTACCAGCTAATTTCATCTACAGTCCCTGGGAAGGTGAAATTTAGATTTTAATTAAGATTTCAGATGGTTAGTTAATCACATGCTGTCAAGAATTCATTAGAAAGACCTGTCTTGCTTCTTCTGTATTTGCTTATTAGTTCCCCATTGGGTGACTAACCCAATTTGAGTCAAAGCAATGTTAACGCCTCTGCACCCCGATGCACACCCAACAAAGGTGATTTCCCTTCAATTGATTGGATTTTTCTAAGGACTGTGTGAGCAGAGACTGACACACTAAGCCCTTTTCACATGTTTGACTTTTTACAACAGGAGTAACTATAAAAGTCAATCATTGCCTCTGTATTTAACTATCCCAGTGAATATTACAAGGGTGCTGAGTAGCGCTCTCAAATGATTGTTATTCTTATTGGATTCAGCTGTATTTTTCCTGCTGTGTCATATCAAAATTGTTGTACTGATGAGGGACTTATGGCTACTGCTCTCCCTGACTTTCCTTTCTTTATGTTTATCACAGACAACCGTCCAGCTCACAAAACATATCTTTGGTTAAGCATATTGGAATTAAAGTAATTCATTGACCAAGCAGAGCTTGTTACGTTATATTTATTATTTTCATTTACTCTAAACTTTCGATCTGCAAATCAAATTTAGTGATCAATTAATAACACATATGTAAGGCAACAGAATGCGAGGAACCATATGAAAATACGTTGAAGTCTGGAGTGGGTCCATTAACAAGTGAAGTGTTCACTGTATAATGCACTGATGTTTGGAAGGAAGTTTGTTAAAATGTAGTTATCCTGCCTCCATTACATACCTTTGATACAAGTATTTGATAACCACATTCAGTCAATATTAAATATCAACAGATATATCAGATATCAAAATTTCTTCACTCCCTAATGTCGGCATAAGCATCAGCCCCTAAAAATTTCAAATCAGTCTGGTCCTACTTAATAATAGTTTAGTAATGATGTGCTGTTAAATGTGTTCTACATTTAATGAAAATAACCAAACATATCTCAAATTACACAACATTATGCTAAAAACTTTAAATGAAACAACCAAAAAATCGTGGTCATATAGAAAATTAAATTAGAAGGACTTGGTCCAGGTGGTGAAGACAGCACAGAGGATTTTGTAAACTTGATTGTGGAACTGTGTATGCTGACCGCCCTCAAAGGAGAGCCAGCAACATCAGCATGGACACAACACCATTTGAAATGCCCACTGTTTATATTTGTGTGCTATTTTTCTTTGTTTTTTTCACGTTTTTATTATATTTTTATTCTAATATGTCTATTTTTTACATTCCTACCTCATTTATTGCTGCTGCACTGACTGATTGCCACCAACGTAATATCATTGTATGCACACAATGACAATAAAGTACTTTAAAGTACTGTACTATCGCATTTTGATAGTACAACCTCAGTAAATCACTAAATTATTAGTTTGAGACTAGCAAGCAATAACCATAAACTTATCTGATATAAGCTGCTGCGGAACTGTGTAAGGCCAAAACACTTGAGCCTGAATAATTAACCAAGGGAAGAACAAGCAGCGTTATACAACTAAAACAATATCTGTTTTTCTTTTTTTTTATCCTTCCTTCAGTGCTTCTACATCCCAAAGTGCCGTAAGGACTATGCAGTCACACACGCAATAGTTCAAAACATTTCTGAGCATCTCAGGTCTCAGCATGCAGTTCAGTGTTTCGTGGACCCTAAAGACAGAACAGATAGTGCCATCCTGACACAAATCTATGGTCAGGTTGCTGTCTTCCACTCCCTGTTTTGGCCAACCTGCACCTTGATTGGAGGAACCATCATCATCGCCATGGTGAAGCTGACCCAGTACCTGTCAATCATGAGCGAGCGACTAAGCCGTATAAAGAGGTGAAGGTTAGGAAGGCCATTTAAAGGGATCTTCCCTTTAAATGGCCTTCGGGACAGCGAAAGCATCCTCATGGGGCTAAAGGCCCCTTTACACTTAGAACAATAACTATAAAGATAACTATAACTATAAAGCTTTTGAAATTGTTAGAAGTAACTCTCATGTATGTGTTCACACTACAACTGTAATGATAAAACATCCAAATGACAACCATAGTGATATTCTTGATTCCATCTCAGAGTGATTTTTTTGATGCACTGACAACAATAAAATGTTTTTAACCAACCAAAATAAAGTTCAAAGGGAAGGGGTGTGCCTCCATTTGTTTACTCATGCATAGCAGAAGTAATGGCGTTGCTCGCAGAAGAGCTAATCACAGAAGTGCAGAAAAACCTGGCACTTTTCGACAAAGGCCATCTGCAAAAATGTCGTCGTGGATGCATGCATGTTATTTGCTTTTTTAGATAGCCAGTAAATTAAAAGCAGATTGGTAAAATAATCTTCCTCGAGTACATCAGAGAAATCAGTGCTGAATGAAAGATATTTTGTAGTGAATGTGAAGTTTCGTCATTCTAGTGTGAATGCTTGAGCAACGGAATATAGTTATAGTTATAGTTATCTTTATAGTTATCGTTCTAAGTGTGAAGGGGCCTTAAGACTGAAAAACAAAGAGGAGGGACAGTGGACATGTCTGACTGTGACAGTAGGAATGATGGGATTCCAAATCATGTCTCTGTGACAAATTTTGGCAATTGAAAAGACAGGCATATATTAATGAGACAGGATTGAAATTACGATTTAAAGATAAACTAATGCTGATTTGCAGCTCAGTTAGTTAGGCCTGTTGTTTTGACTACCTATTCTGCATTTTATAGCTTATCCAAGCTGGTTATTAAAGGAATAATTCATCATTTTAGAAAATACACTTGCTGGTACCTACTTTCTTCAGATTAGAAGTTTGATTAGCCACAACTCTTGTGTCTGTCAATTAAGCAGCCAGCAGCTGTCAAACAGCTGGCCAAAGCTAACAAAATCTGCCCGCTAGAACCTTTTAAGCCACTGATTAACACCTAACACCTATTAACACAATATTATGTTTATTTTATTCATGCTGCTAAGCCAAGCTAATGGTTTGCTGGCTTTAGATTCAAATTTATTATATAGACTAGCGTGGTGTCATTCATCCTATTGAAAACTTCAAATCAGTAAGGGTATTTTGGGAAATATCCAACTATTCCTTTAAAAACTGATTTTGATGAAGTGTAGTTTGGCACCAAAAAGTGCATTTTGAGTTATCTGAGTCCTCATATAACCAGGGCTGCTAATTATTTACTGTACAGTACCTCTGTCTTACCTTGAATGAGAGAATTAGCTGTTTGGGTCCTATGTGGAGATGGTTAACCAAGCACTGCTCTGATGTTAGAAAGTGTGCAAACTGACCCTCATCATCCTGACCTTATCAAAGGATTCCAAGTTTTGTTGATAGTGTCTAACTCTTGCGTGCCACTGCATTAAAGTGCATAGAATAAAACATAGACCATTTTCTACTTTACTCATTGTACGCTCACTCACTCATTCAGCTGTTTCTTTAATTTCCTGTTGTCATGCTAAAGCTAAAGACTAGAGGATTAGTTGGTGGCAAATACTGTGCATATGGTGCATCATTCAGAGCAATTAAGAAAAGTGTCTCCAGAGAAAGGGGAAAGCCAAAGAATTGGGAAAGCCAATAAAAAAACACTGGGCTTAATCAGGCTCAGCAGGACTCAGTCACAGCTTCACACATTACGCCAATGCTACCTGTGATTCACTTCAAGTTTTCTATCCGAACCATGTTTGGATTATTATCTTTGAAAGACAATGTGCCCATTACCTCTTGATAATGAGACCCTTCGGTAGTTTTTTAATGCTAAATTTGAAGGCTCAGAGTATATCATGGCATTTGAATTATGCAAACCATTTCATTTTGACTGACAGTTTGAAAAGCCCTACCTGGATGGTCTGCATCATTATAGATCAAGGAGGCTCAAATGATAAAAAAATTCTCATTAAGCATCTATCTTATGGGCCCATTTTACATACTGAGAGACTTCATTCATTACACATTTTGTTTTTCTACATTTTTTTTTCTATATTACTTTTAAGAGTCCGAGCAGCCCAACCACTGCGGACATCCAAGAGGGGCATGAGCTCAGGGGAGAACAACTGTGATATGATCAAAATGCCATGGCTGTTGTGTTTGGCAACAGGTGCTGCCATGACTGTTGTGTTTGGCCTTCCCTCAGAGATGTACTTTTGTTTGGTGTTCACCGATAGCCACTGATAGCCATTATATGAGTAAGAATGAATTCCTTCATACTACATAATATCTAATTCCATTACAGCAAGGGAGCAAAATAATTATCTAAGGAAATAAATAACCAAACAAAAATGCTTTCATTCTGATGATTAAATTATAGCCTACAAATAGAGATAATATTTTAAAAAATGCTTTTATGACCTTGTGCACTAAAAGTAGCATGCTAGTTGTTCCCCAACACCTTTGCTTAAACATAACATTTTACTTTGTGCCTTCTGTCATTGTGTTGTATTTGCAGACTAAGCAGCCATAGGCCCTAGGTTTAATCAAAGCCATAATTTCTGTATTCAGTTTATAATATATTAACACGTCTGATATGACAGATTATGTCAAGATGTAAAGCATTTAATTTGATCCTTTTTTGATGAACTTTATTAAAACAAATAAACATTTGAGAAGTCATAACTATTTAATTGTTGTTGTTGTTGTTGTGGTTGTTGCTGTTGGATTTATAACCAAAAACCAGTAGTATAAAAGATTCAGGTCCAGGCATTCAGGATGGTTTCGAAAGCATAAAAGGTGTGTACAGGTGAAAGCAAACAGCATCTTTTTCTGGCTTCTAGGAGCCTAACACAATACACACAAGAGAAAGGAGACAGAGAATGCAAAAACAGGCCCTCTCATCGATGAAAATCAACTTTAAAATGTTGCTTCAGGTCAATTACATCGATTTAAGCAATGTAATCAAACAACAAAAAGAATAACTTCATATTAAGTAAGGAAAAGATGGTAGGTCAATTGAATCACATTATATCAACATAATCCAACAACAGTGGGAAGAAAATTAATAATGCATAAAAGACTACAAAAAGGATGAAAGGTCAAAGTTTCAGTAAGACCGTGGTATCTGGTGCTTTTTGAATGTGAATGTTGGTGGGATGTCTTTTGAAAAAAAAAATAATAAAAGCAATCCTCTTTTATCCAAACATGTTTATATTTTCCTAATGAATATCAACACTGATTAATTACTGATGGCACACACAGGGACTTATTCACCATAAAGTTTGTCCTTGGCCTGGTATTACTGGCCCTAGTGGAGGGGCCATGGGCCATGGGCAGGTCCCAGAAAGGTCACAGAAAGCTGAGGCCATAAATTCCTGTAAGCAGCTTTCTCTGAATTTGTATATTATTTGAATTTTACTCAAAGCTTTCTCCACAGTGCCAGAAATAAAACTCTGTTGAAGAAACACTGACTCCTTTATTTACTCAGTTACACTGTTGTGAACCATTATGTCTATTTTTTTATTATAATTGTACACTGTCCCTAACCTTATTAAACCTTCAGAATTTCCACATGACCTAAGTCTCGTATGTGTACACATCAAAAACAAAAGGGGCAGGTGCTGAGTCAAAAGCCAATGAAAAATGAGATGAATAAATGAATGGCCAAAGACTACAGGGCTCAAGTGTTCGCTACTAAATGCACCAAAGTGACATTTTTGCAATACTGCTCTTCAGTAGACTTAAATGACACTAAAGTGTGCCATCTTATGTACAAATGAAAACAGTCATGAAACAGTCACCTGAACCCAGTTTTCTTATGTGGTAGTGCAAGACAACAGTGGTGGGACTTATCTTGAATAGAAATGAGACTGCCTACAGAGATGAGGTCTGCAAATTAACAGAATGGTGTGCAGTGAACAACCTGTCACTAAACATCAAAAAGACAAAGGAGCCCCTCATTGACTTCAGACAGCAACAGGAGGAGAACCTGCCAATCAGAATAGAGGAGGAGGAGGTGGAGAGAGTCCCCAGTTTGAAATTCCTGGAAACCCACATCAGCCAGGACCTCAAGTTGAATGTAAACTCCACTACTCTGGTGAAAAAGGCCCAAGAGAGACTATACTTCTTCAGGACGCGGAGGAGGACCAACCTCTCTGCAAAATTTCTGGAGTCTTTCTACCACTACTCAGTGGAGAGCATCTTGACCTACTGCATCACGACCTGGTATGGGCATTGTTCAGTGGCAGACAGGGCGATTCTTCAGAGTGGTCAACACAGCACAAAAAAATCACTGGACAGGCTATCAGGCTGTGACCTTTGCTGAAGGTGTCTCCTACCAATAAAGTTCTGTTTTTCTCTAAAACTGGGTCTCCAAAATACAGTTTACAGCCAGACTGTTGAACTGCAACCCTCTTCAGGTGAAAGATTTAATTATCATGGCAACCAAATCTGATTCAAAAAGCTTAAATACATTGACCTTTTCAAATCTTACTACGACTTTTTAAATGACATACAAAACAAAAATTAAATATGATTCCATGCAGTTGGGAGTTCCCGTTCCCACTGATAAACACTCATGCTGAGTGTCACAAAAACATGACGTTGTTGTATGGATAGGGTTAAGGTTAACCTGCATAAAGGAGTTCAACCACCTCACATTTAATTCATCAAACAGCATTATAAGGTCAAAGAGGTCTTTTTACATCCTACATTAAGGAGCACCTCTGAACTAAGTCAGTTGTTATAAAGGACAAAACAATGCTGACACTGCTGTGAGGTTTTGTTCGTCATCTGAGATTTGCTGGGTGTAGTTTCAATAGCAGCCACGGGGAGGCCCCACACTCGATATTATTGGTCAGAGTGAAGTCAAAAAGGGGATGCCTTATATGTACTGTTTCACATCCCTGTATAAAATTTAAACACCAACACCAAGGCATTGGTATGTTTTATATATGTATATATATATATATATATATATGTATATATATATATATAGAGAGAGAGAGAGAGATAGATAGATAGATATAGATATATATAGATATAGATATATATATATATAGATAGATAGATATAGATATAGATATATAGATAGATATAGATAGACATACTAAACTAATGCTGCTCAGTCATCACTTCCGGGCCTCTATAAATGTGTGTTAGTGACTGTGTATAGAGACACACTGCCTTCTGCCCGTATTTTGATGTTTTGCTTGTCTCAGGAGCTGCTCGGGATGAGTCTGGATAGGGAGGGGGGCATTTCCCCTAGTCAATGACAGTGCAGGTAAGGTTGAGAGTATAGCACTGGACGCTGTTCAGGCTGGAGAAAGTTAGGAATACAGACATAGCAGCAAAGGAAAGGAAAAGTAGCCCTGTAAGGTGAAACAGCAAGTGGATGAAGCTCAGTCCGAATCTCGGTTTGTCTTTCACCCCCTTTGGAGCACTAGAGGGGATGAACAGCAACGTAGAGTTGATGTGCTCTCTGCTGAATAGGTAGGTGCCAAATATTGGCAGTTAGCTTGTAATATTTCTACATATCTTGTAGTGTGAAGTTGGGTAAGCAGTACAACAGTAGGCCCTACACATAGTACGCGCTATGTTTCGATACTTCTGATGCGTTGAGCCAGGAGGAGGGGCCCAATTTGAATGTTTACAAACCGCAAGAAGAAATCCTACTGACTCTACCTTTATTGACATCTTTTGTTTTAGACACATCTACATAAAAATCATTTAAATAATTTTGCCTCCATAGCAGATTTGTGATTAGATTTTGAGTAAACCTCTCCTATCTAGAAAGTTCTGTATAAAACATTTTACATTATTCAATAGGTGTTGCTAACAAAAGTTCTGAAGGGCAAGTGTGAATTTTTTTTTTTTTTTTTTAATCTGGTATGTGTAGCCAGGTGATGTCTATATCTCCTTTCTCCACCTGCGTAAGCACCTCTTATGCCTTTTTTTTAACCTGCCGAGTCACTGCCACAGCGTGTGACTCCCTCCTTTAAGCATAGGTGTAGGGGCGCTCGGTGGCTTGGTCGGTGGAGTGGGCGCCCCATATACAGAGGCTGTGTCCTCGCGCAGCGGACCCGGGTTCGATTCCACCTGTGGTCCTTTGCTGCATGTCATTCCCCCTCTCTCTCCCCTGTTTCCTGTCCGCTCTTCAACTGTCCTGCATAATAAAGGCACAAAAGCCCAAAAAAAAATCTTAAAAAAAAAAAAAAAAGCATAGGTGTCACTTTCCATATAAGGGAAACACTTACCAATTACTGATTCCGGTTACCCTTTAAATACTCCGCGGTACACACACATTAGTTCGCTGCTCTGTTGCTGCATCTTGCCACTATTGAAATTAACTTTCCGACATCGATCTGCTGGCTGATAGGAATTAGAAACTCCTGTTTGAGGTGTGTGTTGTGCATCATGCTGTCTTGTCTGTCAACGCTCAGTTTACCCTTGTTAATTTCATGCCATGTATCACGTCAGGTAGATGAGCCCCCAGCAGTAACCACTAGCGTGACGGAGACGTTATATCCCACTGTAGAGGTGTCCAGTGAAGTGGTATGTTTGTGTGCTGTCTTTGGCAGACGTGCCCGAGTAGAGGTATGTCTTAAGATATTTACTTATTCCATTTTAGAGGTCCTCTCGGGAGGATGGGTATTATTTGTAATCTATTTTTCTTTTACTTTCAGGACAGTTTGCTACTGTTTTGCCTTATTGCCTTTAGAATAACCCTGTTTTATTTTTAAAGCAGCCATGTTTTGTTTTCAGAGTACTCTCTTTGCCTTTTATATATGACGTCAGGTCTAGGAGTTGGGATTTTGTATTTGCAATCAGTTTGTACTTGTCGATCTTAGGAGTAGGGTCCCCTAAGCTGTGTAAAACGAACCAACTAACCCTGTAGTTCTGGAGTGCTTGATGCTGTCTCTGTGCTTTCTTTTGGAGTAGTGTTCATATTTGAACTGTTAGCCTGGTTTGCCGTGCACTCACATGTATATAAGTATTGCACTACACTTAGGGGTGTAGCTTGCTGTGCTTGTGTGTGCGCGTTTTGGTGAAGGGGAGCATGTGGTGATCTAGAGATTAGGTTGAGGCTAGCCCTCCACATACAGCCTGTTTTAAAAAAACTTCTTTTTTACTTTTTTTTGGCGTAGTAACAGTGCTGTGTGGAGTTAGAACGGTCTCAAAATTAATAAATGCACACAGAAGGGCTCACAAATGAACACAAGGATTCACAAATGTGTTTTGGGATTTATGTATAAAAGACACTATCTGCAAAAATATTTTTCAGTGCACACTAAAATATTTGGTCTATGTAAATGCAAAAAAATCCACACAGAAATGAAAAGGTTGAACAATGCACACACATACCTATTTTGAATATATAATATAATGTAATATAATATAATGCACAGAATTTAAACTTGAATAGAAATATGAACTATTTCACCAGTGCTAGCTAGCAAGGACTCTCATGCTAGCCAGCTAACCGGGCCACTTGGACTAACAGTATTGCTTGGATTGGGCTAGCTATGGCCAGCACCATGTAACCGCATAGATATAGCTATGGTCTAAACAGCTCTGGCGCTGGGAATGGCCTGTGTTATAATTTCATCTTGTGTGGTGTATTATACTGTCAGTACTGGTGTCTAACTCGTGTAGAGCAAAGACGCTAGCATAATGTTAGCCGCAAACACCCACTTCAGCTAACTTTGAGTGGCAAACTATTCGGCAACAGTTTACATCTACTTTATAACCAACCATGCCTTTTCTACTAACACAACTTGTAATCCTCACATAAAACTAAAGTTGGGAATAGTAGGAAATTAACCAATAATATCTAATGTAGGCATTAATAACCACGTGATTTGTCCCACATCATTGCCTGCTTGGGTAGGGCTAGCACTAGCTTTGTAGCTAGAGGTACACAGAGCCACTTAAGATAGATAACTTAATATAGTTTGCTGTGTGGTTAATTGTACAAACAGACCGTCTAAGAAAACTTTGCTCCAGTTTTTTTTTCGGTAAGTTAGATTCTGTTGTTTTTTTTATATTGTTAGCAACGTTAGCACTGACTTCACTGTATGTTTATTTTAGTAACTGCATTAGCTGGGCCAGAAGGCTCGAGGCTTCACGTTACCTAAAGCTAATTTATTTAATAGGTTTGCAAACTCCACTAACAAGCCATACATAGTGCGCACCCATGTTAGCACATACATGGCTTAGTAGTGGAACTCGCTGACCAGCCAGAAAATGAATTAGCCTTGCTTTGAGCCTTCCAGCCCGGTTGCATAATGTAATAAGCAGACACTGAAGTCAGTACTAACATACCAGTATTGTAAAACAATACCAGAATCTCACTTCTAAAAAAGCTAGAGTAATGCTTTTTTGGATGATCTGTTTGTATAGTTGACCAGACAGCATGCCACATTATTGTCTAACATACTTATGCATGAAACATTCTCCGCAGTGAATTAGTCAGCTAACACTAGCAGCCGAACCAACAGTGGGGCTTGTGGGGTGCGTTCTTGTGGATTGGCTGAAAGGAGGGAAGCATCTGATTGGCCACAGAGAATTCCGGGTTGAAATAAATGCATTTGTGGATCGAGGCATGTTATGGGAGTCTCAAAAATCCACACACAAATGCAGGGAAGTTCACAAACCAGGAGCAGTTTGTAAACGCGTATTCAACAGGTTGTGAATAAATGTCACAACATACACGTTTTCGACGAAAATTGCAAGTTGTTTTTAATACATATTTGTGGATTTCCAACCTATGTATTTAAAACAACAGGTATTTGTGCGTGCATCAGAAATATATTTGTGAAACCTTTTCATTTATGTGGATTTTTTTTGCACTTATACAGACCAACAACTATTTTTGTGTGCACTTAAAAATATTTTTGCAGATAGTGTCTTTTATACATAAATCCCAAAACGCATTTGTGAATCCTTGTGTTCATTTGTGAGCCCTTCTGTGTGCATTTATTAATTTTGAGACTGTTCTAACTCCCTAGTGTGGCTTTTTACACTGTCCATACAATTGATTAATCACATGAATCTGTAAACCATCATCGGTGATATCTCAGAACTGTAGCCTAATCGAAGTTTGTGGCTCATATCTAAATCAAGTGTACAAGGTGAGTCATAATTAAGGAAATAAAAAGAATATTATCAGTTAGATGCTGATTGCTGATTCTGTCTTAACGTAAATTAGAAGAATGATTAAATTCATCACAAAAGTAATTAATGTCCATAGTAAACAGCATTTTGATCCCGCTGAGACTGCACTGTATCCTATCCAAAGTACAGTTACTTGCGGCTTATCCAGGATGTATACAACGTGGATACATTTCATATTTTATAGGTTAGATCATAACTGTTATTCCTTTTTTATTTTACCCTAATCATTGCTCAAACACAAACTCCATCTGATAGCTCCAGCTGTTTTAAAGCTGACTTACTGATCAGCTGCTCATGCCAACAGCTGATCCCGTCCTGCACTCTTGGATAATGTGGATTTAACTTATAATGGAAGGCATCTTCCTGAATAGTTGTTTCATTTTGCATGTCGATCTGAGGTGTCACTGAAGAGTGTAATCGTTATGAAATTTAATTCAGTCAAAATGTGAGCGCACTGTATGTGAGCCCTCCTAATTACACACAGCTTATCCAACTTGGATAGTGTGGATACATTTTGTTAATACTGATCTAAATTGTTAAATTCTTGTTGATTTCATTTAATAATAAAAAAGATGAATCAGCTGAATATGCAGGAGAGCTTCTGCCTCCACTTGCAGCTTCCAAGTTGAGAGGGGTGAGAGCAAAATTCCATGCCTAAACAGCCATTTCCTAATTTGCACAGGCACGCTTTGAATTTGCTTACAAGGTAATTATTGACTAAGTTAAAAAAGGAATAGTATAGGCTAATAGCTGTATAGTAATCTTTGACTTGCCATTTCGTTTAAACAATACAGAAAAAGCTGGGGTTGCTGCTGCACCCTCAGCACCCCACTTTCTTTTTTCTCGTACACGAGATAAAAAAAAAAAAAAAAAAAAATCCTCACTTGCCCTTCAGACTGTTCATAGTTACTCAATATTTTCCAAAAAAAAAGAGAGATCTATGTAAGTGTTTTTGGCAGAATTGCTAGTAACAATAAAAGCTTTGATATCAACGTGTTTTCTCATTTACTCTCAAAAATAATCTTTGAGTGAAGTGGAATTAACATATTTTATTGGCATCTCCACATATTCATCTGTTATGGCATAGAAAATTAAATATCTATGGTCCTGTCCTATCTATGTCCTGTTATGTAACCCAGGAATCAGCCTCTCATTGAGCTTTCAAAAACGACACAAAAACATTAGTTCAGGTCAAGCATCACTTTTATTGAGATACTCAAACACAACAGTAGAAGTGCCATAATTAACTCACAACTGGAAGTCTGTAAAGCATGGACTAAGTCACACAGTTTCATACATGTTGTATGTGTCTTGCATACAATGACCTCTCTCTTTGTGCTTCCTTCAAGCAGAGTTTTAAAACAAAAAGTAATACGTCACATCATTTCAGCTCTCAGTCAAGTTTAAATTGTGGGACATTTCCAGGAGCAGGACTACTGCCTCAGGAAATAGGATGGCTTATCTGGGAAAAGAAAATAACATGATTTTTTTTCTTTTCGTATTTATTTTTTGAAAAACAAACACAAAACAAAACAAATAACAAAAAAAAAACATTTAGAATTTATTTGGCCAAATCAGTCCTCCTGAATATTTATCAATCCCACATATGATTTAGTGGTGAAAACCAATCTTTACTCAACATGGAACAAACTGTTTCTCAACCAAACTTGTTTAAATAAAACCAAAAGGAGGACCTCAACTACAGAAGGAAACAAATGTTGTGATGATTGTCATTTGATGTTTAAAAAAAAAAAAAAAATTACATTGACAACCTGACATTTTAGACTTGTTCAGACCCAAAGTAATTACAACTATACCTGAACTAGTTCTCCCCCTCTGATCAGATGATTTTGGTTTCATCTGCCTGACAGTTTAGCCCTCAGAGCTTGTTTCCAAACCTGATTGGACAATAGTGGTAAAGTCAGATTTAAGTTTAAACTATTGCTCCTAGGGCCTGAATTTACGCAAAAAACAGACTGATACATAAACAGCTGCGGACGCTTGGGCCTCCTTTGGTTTTGAATACTTTCTGTCTTCCACGTTTCACATATGAAGTTCTGCGGTGTCTACAGGATGTGCATGAAGTGAGGTCATAACAAATTGGAGGCACAAGTGCATTCTACCCTCTGATGAAGAAATCTTTGTTAGACGAACCCCAGCGTATGTTGGTTCTTCAGGTTGGGGCTCATTAGAGCTATTTTATATGAAAATGCCACTATATTTAAACATGAAATGGGCATTTAAAGTTTCACAATTTATCATAATTATAAAAATGATAAAATAACATCTGTTATTCATAGTTCTTTTATACCACTTAAACAATATGTATCACAACAACACAGCTCAAAATAAACTAAGATGTGTATTTGATGGTGTAATCACTATTGAAGTGTGATTGTTCTTATTCAACTTTAGCTGAACAATTCATCAACAAAATCTTTGTGCTTAGGAAGCACAACTAAAGGTTGGAACATTTGTTTAGGCTCTGATGAGCAGAATGAAGCAGTTGATTAATTTTCTTACTATTTGATCTCTTCTGTAAACAACCGTGTCTCAATTTCTATGCTACGTGTTGTAAAGAATTTCAAGATTAGCTATAAATAATGTGTGCTTGTTAGAAGGAATGGATACAACAGACATCACAGTATAAATGACCGTTCTCTTGCATATTAATGGTTCAGTTCCAAATTGACTCACTCTTCTAATGATTTAAAATCATTTGAGAAGCAAAGGCGTAACACTCACTCACTCACACTCTCTCTCACACACACTCACTCACTCACTCACTCACTCACACACACACACAGGCCATGCACACAAGTGTACAGTTCTTGTAACCTATAAATGCTGCCTCTAAAAATGCCATTAGCTTTATACTGATACTTGTAAGTGCCTGGGCACACATGCACTCACACAGTCACACACACATACACACAGTGTCCAAGTTATCTAGACATACAGTGCACTAATGAACAAATGTGCCAGAGCTTATGAAAGTCAGGCCTAGAGGTCAGGCGCCATGAAATTAAAGCACAACTCTGAACCTCTAACAGTGCACAAAAGGAGCCACTCTGTACAGCAAAGAAATGAAGAGGTGAGAAAGTCGATGCCTTATATGACAGATAATGGAAGATAAACTGATTTAAAGCTTAACTTAAATTAATTGGCAGACCCAAACGGCAGTGAGAAGAAAGTGTTTGAAATGTTAAGACTTATATACCCAGAATCATTTAATGCAGTATCAAAAGACAACACAAAAAAATTAAAAACAACAACTACATGTCGCAGCGTCTACAGAGGCCTGTTTAGATTTTTTTTTTTTTTTTTTTTTCCCTGCAAACAGAGATTTCTCTTTTTGGGTATTTTCCACCACTTAACTTGACTGTGATTGTTTTACTTTTTCCATTATGGATTGTGCTTGGTCATGGTTTGCAAGCAAGCAGAGGAGAAGGTTAGCTATAGCTTTCAGTTTAGTATTAAATGTAGAGTGAATAAATGGCTGCAGCTTTTTTGAAGGCCAACTTCAAGCCCTTTTGTTGTTAATGTGCTGCTAAAAAAGTGAACAGGGCACGGTGTTGCTATGACAGTCACTCAAAATCCATTTTATGTTGAGACACTGCTATCTGCATAGGAAAACAAAATGAGAATAAAACAATGGAGTTGATTCGAGCCATACCATGTAGTGGAAATACGGATTTTGTTCACACACAGTAACAGAATTTAATTCACACAGAGGGGGAGATGGGTAAAAATCACACCCCTCGTGTAACAGCTCATCAAGGCATCTGATTCCAGTCTACACCCTGTCCTCCCCATCCCTGCTGACTGACGATGGTGTTCAACATCAGGACTGCAGCACAACACACACACACACACACACACAAGGAAAAAATGTGATGGACAACAATCCATCTAAAAAATATAACTGATTAATCGATAAGAAAAAGAATTGTGAGTCACAGTCTTAATTTGCATATTATCACCTACTGGTATAAACGATGCATATGACTGACCATTATGAGACATATTTTTTTTATTCAGTGGTGCTGCCTGATCTGTGTGTTAAAACCAGGTCTAAAGCTGCAAACTCACAACCTTCTAACACTGTTAGACTGCAGCCTGAGCTTATGTGGACACTGATGACTATAACAAATTACCTGAAGGATGTATTTTATGGTGGTCTCAATAACATGCAGGTACTCTTTACTCACGAGAGGTCTACCTCCCAATAACACCTTTTTAACTATGTCACACTCACACAGACTGGAAACAATAAAAAACATATACATTACTTAAGACAAGACAATTGTTGCATAAACTATTTGATTTTTTTTTTTTTTTTTTTTTTAACAATTTTTGACTTTTTGAAAATTCAAATATGACCTATTCCTCATAAAATCGACTAATGCATCCTTATCACATTGGTAGGGGTACACTGTGAAATGAAGACTGTTGCATTTTGTGTGTGCACAGCTTCCTTCAGGTAGCACACATCTTTCTTCACCTGCATAGCACACTCTGGAACAAAAGCACTACACCCTCTACACCAAGAGTGAAAAACTAACTAAAGAAGAAAAAGAAAAAGTGTAATTCCACAACCATGAATTAATAAAATCAAAGTAATGATCAATGAGTAAACAAGCACAACAAACAGCGGCGTTTGCATATCCTGGAGCCGGTAAGAAGAATCTTTCAGGATTCAACTAAAAATGAGCTCCTACTCCAAACAGGATCAGCTTGCAGCACACCACTTGATCTTATTTCATTCAGGTTAACAGTAGCCTCAATAAATATTTGAGTCTAATGTGTAAACACTGCTTACCATTTACATTTCCACTAAAGACACTCACGGTTCTGTGGAAGCAGGTTATTTCCAAGACTTTCAATGTTTACAGGGCAAAGCTGACTTACAGCTGCAGGCAATAGATACTGTCTGCTGGATCAATTAGTTACCATTTCTTTTTCATCCATAAAGGCAGGGCGGTCACATTGTAACTCTTACGGAGCAGCCATTAATAAAAACCTGCTTTGCCATTTTCCATGTAAACTACAAGCAGCAGAAACCACAAGTCCACACAACCAAAATCTAATGCTAACACTAATACACGTCCAAGACTTTTACTGCTAACAGATTCAGAATCATTATCCTTCAGCATGTGATGCAAGATGACGAACAACCCAATGAATTAACGAGCTACAAACTGATCACCTTGCAGACACTGTGGCTTTAAATACAAGGATTCAGCTGAAGGTCATGTGAATCAGTTCTGACATAAAAGTCACTATTGGTTCTGTCTTTTATCATCTCTTTACTTTGCCTCTGTGCTTCTCTGATTATCACCTGGTTTAACTTAGTGTTTATGAGATATACGATGATTATAAGCCACTGTTAATGAGTGAGCTCTTTCACACCACAGGCTAAATCCACGTGTGAAGATAAAACACCTCAATATTTAAGACCTGTAAAACATGGAAAATTTCATTATTGTAATTTGTTACTTGATTTGTTACATGATGTGCTTGTTGTGTCATTTGTTTCTATCCCTAATTTTAAAAAATACATACATGATATAACTGCAATGTGGCCAGTTCAATTTCAGCTGGGGGCCTTTGTTACATATGGTGACACACAACAGACAACAAGACAAACCTTTACTCAGGTCTATACTCGCAAAGTATCTCAATACTAGAGCATGTGAGCAGAGTGCGAGTGGGACAAATCACCACTCACAGCTCGTGGAGCTGTCCATAACGTGCGCTCCAGCGCTAAACACCTCTGCACACCGCTACGCTCCATCCCACTCTCCACTCAACACAGATTTCACTCCGCTCCGCTCCAAAATCGCTCCACTCAAAAGAAGATAAAGAAAAAGAAAAAATCTTCACCACATCTTGCAAGCAGCTGTGGGGTGCATCACTCCTCCCAGTCCGTCGTTTTCATCATATGGCCTCATAAAACCGACATTTGTATTTGAGGTCACAGCCTTTAAATCTAATCGTAAATCAGAAAAAAAAACATGTAAACCATGTTGTGTGCACTCATGCAGGCAAGCCAGGCGCACTCGGGCAGGTCTAGACATGATGTGAGCGGCACTGGACTGGAATTGAGCGGTGCCGCTCCAGTTCCGCTCCAGACTGTTTAAAAATCAGCTCACAGCTCCACCTAGAATTTTTCACTCACACTCCACTTTGCTCACATGTTCTACTCAATACCATGTAACTAAGACCAACTTACATTTACACACTCATTTGTCATGCATTATCAAACACAAAGGGCATTCTCTTCTGTACAAATGTCTCAAGAAAAATTAAAGACTTTTATGCCTCGAAAGAAAAATTTTTATGTTATTAGGGGTGTTTTTGGTTTTTTTTTCCATCAAGTCCTTGACAAATAATGGGACAAATGATGAGGAAACTATGGGTAGAATGTGTTTTTTAAGTTTTCAACCTGGTTTTGTTGAGGCCCACTGGTTACACATAGCTGACAACACTGACTACGAACCACAGACTGCTAATTCAAAAGTGCTGTAGAGTCAAGTGGTTACAGTCCAGTTCAAGTTTCACATCAACATTTTCTCGAGTGGAAACTTTGGAATTCACATTTCAGGCACATACAAATAAAGTTTGTAGAAAAATATGTTTTTTGTGTTACTTTCGAAAGGACAAAACTGCAACTTCTCCTTGATTTTATATTTAAGTTGCAGAATTTTAACATATTTTTAAATAGAGGAAGGAGCATATTATTTAATAAATATAAGACTCAGGTCTCATGCCCGTAAGCTTTCAGTATTTTCTTATATACTTTCACATATTGAAATCACATTACCCATTTAGATGGAGCAGAGCACCATATTTGTGCTCTTCAACATCAGTGAACCAGTTGCAGCTCTTCCCACAGCAAGACTTTAGACTGGAAATTTTTGGAAAGAAGTAACTCATTCCTTCTCTAACAAATGAAAAGTTCCATATTCATGAGCAAAAATTTAATCTTGCTCAGCTGATTACATGATGGGGCTTGCTGCTAAAGCCTTATTTGGTTCTGTATGTTTAGTATATTGTGGTGGCTAATGTCTGTTAATATTAGCAAAATTAAGTAAATATGTCTCTATATAATGGATATTATTGAGTCAGCTTAATGACTATGACTCTCCTTCACTCGTGCAACTGTTATAATTATTTTTTTTATTATTTTGCTAAATGGAAAACAATATTTCCAAGCTTTTGCTTAGCATTTGTTACATTTAGTAGCTGAAAATTTAGCAAATACCACCAGTTTAGCATTTACTGTAACTTAAGCTAAAACTAGCATAATCGTTTCCACAATAACTGCAGTGGCTGCTGTTCAGTAAAAGTTACATAGTCTGGCTTAAACAAGAATACAGTGAAAATTAAATGATTAATGAGCAACTTCACGAAGAAACTGGAGCAGATCACTACTTCACTTTGTCGTCTAACAATTCTGTTATTAGGCAGGACTATGTCTGCTAGAAGGGATTTATTGTCAAAGGCATCTGCCACGGCTTGGACTACATAAGGAATCCACACATGCAGGTGTAGCACAGCCTGTTATTATAGCAGCATTTTGGTTGGTTAGCTAGCTTCAGTGTCATAGGGCACTTGTGTAGAAATTACCTATCGTTTCAGTGTGACAGAGTGGGCTTGACGGGAAACTATTCATGTATAATGAAGTAGAGGCCAGATAATAACAACGAGGAGAATAAAAGAGTCACAAGCTTGTTGACTTTGTCACTGCCATATGACATTATTATGCTTTTTTCTGGACTCTATTAATAACACTGTCCTTATATAACCAACATAACATGACTAAATTACGAAATTTTGGGGGGTTTAAGAAATTTTGTTTCACAACTACACTTTTTTTCCCCTGTCATTTCTATCACGATTAATTCATAAAACTGAATACATTATCATGCAACTAGCAACATTTCTTAAAACAGATGGAAGTGTGAAACACTTTGGTCATTTTGCTAACTCTTAAAACATTTGCCTTGGTGATGTTTGTTTACCCATCTACCCGTAACTTCATGCTGTATCAGTCTAGCCAGTACAGTAGCCACTACACAATCTTTCTTCATTTTGTATCAGTATTGCATAGTCTTTTAAGCCACTATGCATAGAATTTAAACATATGCAACTCTAGCCAAAGTAACAGACTGCATCAATTGTGCAAGACTGTCTCTGTATCTCTACATTTGAAAGTCGCAACAAATATTCTACTCACAGAAGCTTTAAACTCCTCCAATACATGACAGTTCAACATGTACACTGGCTACTGCATTTTCCACTGAACAGCAACATACTGCTCAACACTTTGGCTCTAGACTCTACTTCATAGTACACGATGACTACAAGGTTGACTTAATGCACACTTAGCTTTGGTTAGTTGCAAGACATTTCCTACTGCTGTTGCAACCACTGCAATGTTGTTTAGTATATATGTCAACTGGAAAAGGGTTTTGGACAGTTCTGATGTTATTCATACGTCAGACATGTTTCGTAATTGTGCAAGCCAGACAAATCTGCAATCATATTTAGAATAAATTATAAAATGTTTGCTTGTTCATATGCTCTTTCAGTGTTACAGTCAACGCTCACAGTACGTCCTCACAAGCCGGAGCACAGTGGACTGAGGAAAAAAAACAGTCAGAGGACATAGTTTTATACTTTTGATTATAAAAACACTACAAAGCATAAGGCTACAGGATAGGGCTCTAGCAGCCCTTAGCTTGCTCAGATAATGCCAGAAAGTGAGAAAGTGAGTAAATGAAACCTGACCTGTAGAAGAGTCACTCCAAACTACTTTTCCCTGAAACCAAGCAGAGTATAACTGTGTAACCCCTTTTACCACACTGTGTCCCTTCATTACATGTTAGGCATAGCAAGTATAAGGTAAAATAAGCAACAATAAAAGAAAAATTATTATTGTTCATTTAACAACAGGATATCACACTAATTTCAGCAGGGGAAATTCTCAGTGGAGAGGGATTTTGTTTCTCGGGATTTGTGATGTGGGACATAAAAGTCCAATTCAGTACTAGTGGGAGATCAGTGTTATCCTGCTAGTTGTTTCTAATCACATTCCTCACTCAACTGATGATTTTAAGTGTTTCACTAATAATTTATCTGGAGGTGTGCAACTATTTAGATATGTAGAACTCTATAGTAACATAAAGCCCAGACTGACAAACTAAACTAACATTTGATGAAAGCTATTACTCCAGTAACCCTTTACAAACCCTTTGTCCTTGTAAACATTCTTGTAATGAGAGGAAAATGGAAGCTAGAATAAAAACCCCTGACCTTTACCTAAAGAGTCATTACTTTAGGTGGACGCAGGTCAACTTGAAGCACTATATGGATGTGCACAAATGTGTTGTGCACGGACTGCAGGCAGCAGAACTCAAGTGCTGCTATACGCACAACACAGCTCAGCTCAATTTACTCTCTGTATGAAACAGGGGCAAATACACGACTGTGTATTTGTTGTTTTTATAGGGTACATCATTTCCCCCCTGTGGTGCCCTTACAGTTTTTTTGTTGTTTTTTTTCCATGCAAACAGTACAGACATGTAAATTGAGCTCTAGGCCGTCACTGCACAGTCTGGTACAAGTAACCTCTTTTATAGGCGCTGAGAGGGTAGAAAGTGGCCACAACAAACTTCCCATCAAAAGTGCGTCCCGTCAGCAGTCTCTGAGCCTCTTTGGAGTCACTGGAGTTGGCATACTCTACAAACACCTGATGGACACACAAAGGACATGTGGGTGAATGACTGAATGTGTGTGTAACCTCACATGTCCACTGGATGTGACTGCATTGCACTTTGGTTTCGCCATGGTTGCAAATCTAAACTGACATATAGCTTTAGAGGTTCAGAACCTCTATCAGCTGTTACATTATAAATGTTGCTTTGTTAACTTTTTGTTTTCAACAAGTGTATTGGATATATGTTTGCAACTCATTTATACAAGTAAACAAATATCTTGTGGCTGTACATTACATGTCTTAATGACTGCACTAAACATGCTTTATCTCTTTCCTGACTTGTGTGTATTAGCAGCGGAAGTGTGGTCTGTCACTTGTCTTTGTTTTTCTCCTTCTCTCTCTCTTACTCAAAACAACTTTTGCAAGATAAATATGTTGAGATAACATCGCTAAGAAATATAATGTGTCCTTAAATGTTACTTTTAAATCAATTGTTACTAATATAGAGATTTACATGTATAACAGCAGTGGACTATCTCCAGCACCAGCGACAATGCTGGAGTGCCTTGCAGCTGCATCTCATGTCATTGGCTAAATAAAGCAGAACACACTGCCAGTATAGTATTAGTACTTGTATTAGTGAAGTCAAGGAACATAATTCCTCAGAAGTAAACTGACAAATCAGCTATTTCTTTATATTCTGCTTCAAAACACAACAAAGAGTCATTTGCCACTTTTTCCTCATATTTTGCACCAGGTTTTTCAATCATTTTATTACACAAAAGGAGGGGGAGTATCCATAAAGTTTGCTATGCTACCACTCAATGAAGTCTGTACATCTAAAACCCAGTGAAGGTTTTCTGTGATCAAAATAGCTGTAAAATAAATGTTAATTCTATTTCGTATAGGCTTCGCTCTCCAAGAGCTGTCGCTATTGGGTTTATCCCTCACGCATGCGCAGTCCTGAAGATTTCTTTCCTGCCGCTGTACCATACAGTGGCCCCTCTCAGCTCCGCCTGAGCAGTATAACACACTGTCAGGACCTGAGCTCTGCTCCCCCTTTTTCTTCAGCGTATGCAACAAAAGAGCAGAAGATTAGGAAGTTTACCATGCATCCATCGGTCAGCATTCTGCCGGCGGCGTTCGCCTCTGCCCTCCCTGCCAGGCTGTTTACATCATGGATTTCGACCTCCATGCCCGCTGCGAGACCTGTCTCAGCCCGCAACACGCCAGACTTGCCCTTACACCTCCAGGCCATGTGCCCGTGGAGGAGAAGCAGCGGCGGGCTGATGCCTTTGCAGCCTTGAAGGAGGATGACGAGGACCATGGCTGGGCAAGATGCGTGGAAGAACTGCTGGATGTTGTTCCTGACCAGGCAGAGTTCCGCGATGATGGGCAAGAGTCGTCTGACTAGGCTCCCTCCATTGCCGGCTACCCCCCTGGCTCCCCCCTCTTCCCAGTGGAAGATCTGGTGAATGACAGCGACGAAGAGGCAGGGCCCACACCTGCGCTCACTCCTCTTCCCTTGCTGGCGGCTGGCCCTTGTGGCGCTCTCTTCTGGGACCTCCCGGAGATTATCAAGGCAGCAGCCAGCCGTAAGGAGGTGCCCATGCCTCCAAAGCTACCTGTTACGAGCGCCACGTTGGGGGATATCTACCACCTGGAGCAGGAATCCCGGCATCTCCCTCTGTGGCTGCACTTCCCGCCACTTCGGCCTTTCCTCTCCGAAGCGGCAGTGGAGCTCAGCAAGCTGAAGGCTCTAGTTGTACAATATGATCCGTTCCCTCCGTCCCTCTGCTGGAGCCCAGCCTGGCGGCTATCTTGCTGCCAAAGGAAGCTGACAACACCTTCCCAGTGTGACCAGGTCACTGCCCGCTTCACAGACCAAGCCCACCAGTGTGTGGCTCAGATGGCAGCGGCGATAAATAAAATCTCCCTGCTCACCTCCTCCATCTCCTCCATCGCTGCTCAGCCTGGCACTCTTCCTGCTGAGTTAGCAACAGAGACTGGCAAGGCTACAGCAGCTATCTTGACCCTCTCCACAGCTCAGCTGCTGCAATGGCTCAAGGCGTGGATGATGATGCTGCAGCGCAACATATGGCTTCAAATGTCCCAGCTACCTGAGTAAATCAGGAAAGGTTTGCTTGACAGCCCCATCAGTACTGACTGGCTCTTTGGGGCTGCTCCTCCCTGACGCTGTCAACCACCTGCAGCAACCATCGGAAGAGGCGGAGAAGGTGCGTAAGCACACTTCTTGGAGCAGAGGTTCCTGTCACCAGCAAGGCTCTTGGCGGGACAGGCGAGATTTTCAGTCACTGTGCAGATGGAGCACCTGTGATGTGCGGTGAAAAAAGTGGACTGATGGGAAGGATGCGGTTAAAGATGCAGAAGGAGAACTGTACTTGTGAGTTGACAGCATATCACTGTATCATACACCAGGAAACGCTGTGCGGTAAAGTCCTAAAAATGGAACATGTAATGAGCACTGTAACGCAAACGTAAACTTTATCAGAGCCAAAAGTTTAAATCACTGCCAATTTCAGTCTTTTATGCAGGAAATAGATTCAGAGTTTGGCGACATGCCTTATCATACAGAGATGCGGTGGCTAAGTCGGGGAAAAGTTCTCAATAGTTTTTGAGCTGGGCGAGGAAATCTGTCAGTTCATGGACAGTAAAGGAAAAGACTCCACAGTTCTGCTGGATGAAAAGTGGAAATGAGAGTTAGCGTTTGTGGCTGAGATAACTACACATCTCAGCATCTTAAACCTTCAGCTCCAGGGATGGGACCGTATGATCACTGATATGTATGATGCAGTGAAGGCATTTCAAGTGAAGCTGCACTTATGGGAGACACAAATGCACCAATGCAACTTGTCTCACTTTTCCTGTTGCCAAGTAATGTTGAACCAAGTCAGCGCCATGGTGTTCCCAAATGCACACTTTGCTGATAAACTGAGTGCACTTCGCACTGAGTTCACACAGTGCTTTAGTAACTTTGAAGCACAGAAAAGTAATTTCGAGCTGCTTCGCAACCCATTTGCTGTCGACATGGAAACTGCAGTGTAATGGGACACTAAAGGCAAAGTACGACACTGTGGGGCCCGCACAGTTCACCTGCTTCATTCCTGAAGCAATGCCCCGGCTCCGTCTTCATGCGGCTCGAACCTTGTGTATGTTTGGTAGCATGTATCTGTGTGAGAAGCTGTTCTCTGTGGTGAAGATTAACAAAACATCACACAGGAGTCGTCTCATTGATGAACACCTGCAGTCCCGAGAATCTCCACAACACAGAACCTTACCCCAAACATAAACGAACTTGTTGCCAAGAAAAGGTGCCAAGCATCCAGCTCTGACAAATTGGCATAAGAGCAAAGAAAATGGAATGTTTTGATTTATTATTTTAACTTTACTTAAAAGCACAATTTTTATTTATATTTTCAGTTTTTTTTGCAGCATGTTCATATTTTGAATTTGTATCATTTTGACAGGAGATATTTTTATGGAGAGCAAAATATTTTAAGTTATTTTAAGTTTAAGTTTATTTATTTTGGAATAATATTGTATCCTGTCTGTTTTGATTCATATTTATGTTCAAAAAACGTTTAGTTTTACTCTGTTCAATAAATGTTTATCCTGTTCGGCCCGCGACCTAAAGTGTGCTTTGAGTTTTGGACCCCTGTGCAATTGAGTTTGACACCCCGATCTGGCTCTCTTCAACAAGTAATAATGATAATGAAGAGGCCCTTTCACATGCTCACAATAAAGCATGTTCTGGAGTGTGTGCGTCACAGCGACTGGTTCACCTCCATTGACCTATAAGACGCTTATTTTCATGAGCCAATCATCCCAAAGCACAGGAAATTGTCATGTTTCTCACATGTAGTGGGGGAGGAAATGGCAAAAGCCTCTATCTCTCTACATAAACTGCCTGGAGCTTTCCACAGTGCTGAAAGTACTGAAACACTTTGCTCCGCTCCTGACAGACAAGCATGTAATGATAAGGATGGACAACAAGACAACCGCAGATAAATTGCCAAGCCGGTGTTCGCTCGACTTGTCTGCTGGAGTTAGCCAGGAGCTTCTTGTTGTGGTCACAGGCAAATCTGTGCTCCATCAGAGCAGTTTACATTCCAGGCAAGCAGAATCAGGCTACGGACCTGATGTCATGCAATGGCCCTCCTCAAAGCGAGTGGAAGCTGGACTCTCTGATCCAAACAATATGGGACAGCTTCTGGAAGGCCGGTTGGACCTGTTTGCCTCCTGGGAGAACACACAGTGTGCTCTGTGGTTCTTCATGAGCCTGCAGGATTCATTGCCGTTGGGCATGGATGCCTTCTCCCACCGACCATAGCCCAGGACTCTCTTATATGCCTTTCCACCAGTTCCTCTGATTCCCCGCTTATTAGCACGCATTCAGTAGGAGGGACTGACAGTCATTCTGGTGGCTCCAGAACGCACGAACGCGACATGGTTCCCATCACTGATTCAGCTGCTGTCGGGGAAACTGTGGCAGCTCCTGTGGCGCAAAGACGCACTCTCTCAGCTGGGCGTTGAGATCCAGCACACCTGAATGATAGGCCAGCGGTTATGAGTCTGGCCCTTGAACAGGAGCGCTTGGAGAGGCTAGGTCTGCCCCCTGATGTGGTGCATTCTATTCAGGGTGCAAGGGCTTTGTCTACTACAACATCATGTTCAGCAAAATGGTCTGTTTTTTAGCGCTGGTGTGTGGAGAGGAACATGGACCCTACGTCGTGCCCTCTGCCTCTTGTGCTATCGTTCCTTCAGTTATTAGTGGATTGACGCTTAACGCTAGCTACTGTCACAACATATGCCGTGGCCACTTCATCTTGCCACGAAGGGTTTGGGGAGAGATCAGTTTTTGCGCACCCGTTGGTTAAGCATTTTCTGTAAGGAGTGTGGAGACAGCGGCCTGTTACATGCCCTTTGGCTCCACAGTCGGATTTACCTTTTGTTTTCCGTGCTCTTGGGAATCCCCCCTTCAAGCCGCTAGCCCAGATCTCTCTCAGGTTTCTGTCCTTGAAGACAGCACTCCTCTTAGCCTTGACTTTGGCTAAGAGGGTAAGTGACCTATGTGCGCTCTCAGTCTCCCCGTCTTGTCTTATTATTAGGGATGATGGGAGTTCATCCGTGCTGAGGTCGAACACGGCATTTGTGTCTAAAATTATAACCAGCTCCTTTAGAGCTGTTTCTCTGGAGGGTTTTTTTCCTCGCCCTCACAGGAATGAGATGGAGGAAAAATCACTTCGCCTTTGCCCAGTGTGCGCTCTGTCTCAGTATGTCGCACACACAGCAGATCTCAGACAGGCTCAGCAACTGTTTGTTCATTGTAGGGAGCATTCTCAAGGATGTCCCTTGTCAAAGCAGCGCCTGGCTCATTGGTTGTGTGAGGCCATCACATGATATATATGATATATGATATGATGCTGCCGGAGGGGAGCCTTCACCTGATATCCCCGCACACCCCGACAGAGCCTTGTCTTCTTCCATGGCTCTCCTCAGGGGGATGACAGTGGATGACATTTGTACAGCAGCTTTATTGTCCTCACCGTATTCCTTTATACGCTTCTACTTACGTGAAGCACACGAAACTTTTTAAAGAAAAGAAGACTACTCCTGGCTGCAGGCCTTATATACACAAACAGTGGTGGGAAAGAAATCTTCAGGACCACACATGCGTGAGGGATAAACCCAATAGCGACAGCTCTTAGAAGGCTACGCCTATACTCATAGAATCTGGGGTTACGATGCGTAACCAACGTTCTGAAACTGATAATATCCTTTCACTTATTATGTTTCCAGTTTATATAAAACATTTTTGAAGATTCATGGTTTATGGAACAACAGTCCAACCTGTCCTTTTCCTGGATTCTCTTTGGGGATGAGCAGAGAAACCACTGAGCCGTACTTCTGGCACTCCTCTTTCATGTCCTCCAGGATGTCTGGGGAAAGAAGCTACTGGTTACTGTAACCTTGATACACTCTGGGAAACAGGAAATCAATGATTTTAAAATTTGAAAACAGAAAAATGAAGAAAACATGATGCTGTACCTTCATACTCTTCGTCATTGTGCAAGTGACTATCATCAATCAGGTTGAGCAGGCGCAGAACAGGTGAGGGCAACAGAACCAGGTCCTCAATGTGAGGAGCTGATACACACACACACACACACACACACACACACACACGTAGGTAAATATGGTACACTGAAAGGTGCATTTATCTTGGTGGACGTGTCAAATATTGACACATACCAAAGGGAATACTGAAGAATGGGCTCAGCAGGGCAGTTTCAGCTGTGCATCTTTGCTTTGGGTCGTTGAGAAGCATGCTGCAAACACAAAGTGACACAATCCAATGAAACTCAGTCACTCTATGGAAAACAGTTTAACTACAGACATTTCTCGACATACACAGGAAAGCAGTTCAAGATGAAGTATAATGGCATTATCCTCATATCCGAACATTAGACTGAATCCACTGCTACATGTGTGACAGCTCACCTTTTAATAAGGTCTCTGAGGTGATACACAGGGATGGCAGGGCACACCAGACTGTTGCTGGCAAAGATATGGTCTACAATGGCAGCACTGTTACTCTAAAGGAGAGCAGCACGGACAAAGTTTTTGCTATTTACACTCTTACCACTCTTACCAATAACAGGTGATTCAAGATTTGTGAACTTTCAACAGACTTCCTTGATCTAAGTCCTATAAAGTAAATTTGTTTTGCTTTCTTGTTTTACGCGTTTTACTTCATATGTTGTGCTATTTTTTTTTTCCATTTCACTTTGTTAACTCAGGGGCAATGTCATACCTACTCTAACAAATACAGATAGCTTTCCTTTTCCTTTTTATTTTATTAAGGATTTAAAAATATTGACACAACAGCCAAAAAACCTACAATGACAATCACGAGTCCACATTGTTAGGTATCACTATACTTCCTTTAGTCATTAAATCTATCGAGTTTTGAATATTTCTAAACAGAACTAGATCTTGCTCAGTCAATTTCTGGTGCTACACCGCAACTTTTCAAAATATATTTTAAGATCTTCTGATTAGATTAAATCAATGTTGTCAGTCTGCCCTGAATAGAGCTTCCTCATACCTTCCATTCATGTGAGCGGACAGTGTCTTTAAGTTTGATTCCTGAGAACATCTCCAACAGGATGATGCCCAGGCTCCACAGGTCGACAGCAGCCGTGCAGCCCGAGTCCCCCTCCACACCCGCCTGAGCGAGGCTGTTCTGAAGCTCAGCCTCTGGAGCACGATACCCATCGGTCTGGATGTATTTGACATCCTGGAGGAGGTGAGGCATGGAGAGAGTTAGAATATAATAACTAATAATTAGGGCTGTCAAACGATTAAAATTTTTAATCGCGATTAACTCAGGAAATTTTGAGATTAATCGCATCTTTTTCTATTTTGCTTGAAATAACAGCAATATGAATGGAAAGCATAAGAAACATCCAGATCTGGATGTTTCTTATGCTTTCCATT
>JAPQLA010000020.1:2570602-2590355 GCA_029822935.1 Naso vlamingii
GAGGTTCAAATGTCACAGCGTTAATCGCGCGTTAAAAAAAATAGTGCCGTTAAAAGCATTTTGCGTTAACGCGTTAACTTTGACAGCCTTACTAATAATCCTTCCCCCTGACACTGACCTTCAAATCCACTGATACTCTCACCTGGTGTCCCTCTTTAAAGCTGAGGCCAAAGTCAATAAGCTTGAAGCACTCGTCATCAGCACTCCAGAGAATGTTGCGTGGCTTGAGATCCGCATGGACGTAGCCTTCCCTGTGAAGGAAGGCAAGAGCCTCCAGGATGTCTCTGGCACAGTGCTGGACAAGCCACATGGAGTGGCCCTGTTGGGGTCTGGCAAAAATATCATACTATGAAGTCAAATATAAAGTTCAAGCTCTACTTAATACAGTGACTGCAGTCAGCTTCATTGCATCATCTTTAGAATAGTTTTGAGTCAAATTCTATTCAAGTGCTTGTGGGTTGATTTAACTTTATTAGACCATTTTAGAGGTTGCAGGTTAGTGGTGCTGTTGAATTGTATTGTGTTACATTGACAATTATTTTGATTATTTTGTCCACCCTTTTACATGAATGAGGGTAGGCTAAATTACACACCTCACCGCATTCTGCCACAGTCAGATTTATGCATACTGTATGAGAAGCAGTTCTATCGCTTCACTTACCTTCCACTCTGGGTGCCACTACTTCCTCTCACCAATAGCTCAGACACACTGACATCCAAGAGCTCCAGCAAAAGACAGCGAGTGGCAACACCCATGCAGCTGTGGTTAGTGAACACCCCGTACAGTGTCACTGAGAGGAGAACAAATTTGTTATTAGAAACAGCAAGGCCTCTACAGATGCCTTTTCAACTCTGATTTCAAAAAAGCTGGGTGCTGTGTGAAACATCAATTAAACAGAATGTGTTAGTTTGCTAATCTGTTGGTTTCATATGGTACAGCAGCAATGACAGATTGTATTACTTTCATTCAACTGTTCTCAAATTGATTGTCATAAAGTTATACTGAAAAATATATACAACTGAGTACTATAGTACTAAAAAGTACACTCTTGCAGAGAGGCTACTATGAGTCAGCAGGGGCCTGGGAATGGTGGGAACCATCCTGATGACATCTTCCCAAACCCAGCAAAGCTCTTCAGCTGGGGAAAAGTGAAGACCTCCAGCTGCTCACTGTGTGCAAGAAGATTTTGAAGTTTTTCCTGCATTCTTACAAAGATGCATACAGGCTATCAAACAAAGTAACCTACGAAAAAAGAATTTAAATTTAAGATATTTCTGTTGCCTTCCATGTGACAGACCAAATACACTCTACCTTCCACACCCACACGCCGAGATAGTCATTGAGCTGGCAGAAGCATACACTGCAACATCCAATCTCAAGATTAAAAAAAATTTTACTGTGATTTTCACAGTGCAAAACTGAAGTTGTGATTTAGATTAGAACTGATTTAGATTTAAAATCACACCCATCTTGGTAAAATATCAAGAGTGTAGGGAGCCCCCTTGAAAAAAAAAAAACTGTTTGAAACATTACACCGGTAAACGGGTTTAATGGTGACAGGTGAGAATGTCATGACTGGGTATGGCAGAAGCATCTTCAAAAGGTCCAGCTCAGTATAAAGACAGTGTAGGTATACAAGGATCTTCATGCTCTGCAACGGTTCTGCATGAAATGAACAAGACCTCCACTGAATTATTATCAGCACACATGTAATTCTCTGTATCCGAATTGCATTTCAGTTTTTGCAATAGGTTTACAGAGCTTACTACTAAGCTTGGACGGAATCAAGGCACCACATACTGTAATACTAACCCTGAACAGGTTTTTAAATCCTGAAGGTATGATTTTTATTATCGTCAAAACAGATGCTCCTCCTTATATTAAACTGATGTGGATGCACTATATTGAGGTGATGTACTGTAGTGCACAGCATACACCACCAGGGGCCAGTCACTACTGGTAGAAGTCGAGGCAGCTAAGGTAGGAAAGATGGTGAATGCCAACAGCTGAAATAAGGATGTAGGACTAGTAAGAAAGAAAAACACATCTGCCCTTGTTTGGGAGTATTTTAAAAGTTTAAATGATAAAAGCAAAAAGTCAACACTGGCACTATCTGCCTCGGAGAGATTGTTGCTGAAGAGGATAACATGTCAAACCTCCACTTCTGCAACAAAGTCCTCAATTAAAAAAAAAAAAAAAAGGCACTTATTTCCTATCGATCATTATTCCACAAGCCATTAGTATTTAGTATCTGAACCCAGCAAGACTTGAGTAAGTAGGGTAATTGCATATAACACACACACAACATTGTAAGCTAGTTAAAGTCATACATGCCACACTGACTGACTTCAATCACAGTCTCTCCCTACATTTTGAACAAATACTGTCATGTACAATTTGCCACAGTGAAATGCCAGGAAGTTATAAAAGTAGATACTGCCAAAGCCCACTAATGTCCACCATTATTATCTTGCAAATCAACACTAAGACACATTTTAAAGCCTGATATTTTACTGAAATTAGTTCATGTTTCATGAATTATGATATGCAGAATGAAAAGTCAGACCGCACCTGTTTGTAAATGGTCTAACAAAATACTCTACCATGTGTGCCACTAATAAAAAAGCAATTCATATACCGATAGATTTTTAATGGAATTTGACTTTTTCTCTAAGGGCTTAAAAACAGCAGCCTGCAACACAAACTCCGTCATGCAAGCTTTCTATTACGGGGTCGGAGTCAGTAGTGACATTTGGTTTCCATGACACCATTCTAGCTTTTTGACTGTCTTTGCCTGCTTTGTACCCACGGGTCTAACATGTTCTTATCAACAACTTAGGTAAAATAATGCTGTTACCGATGTTTTTATGTCCCTGGATGTCTTCCAGCACAGACCTCTCCTTGTGATACCCGTAATCTCCTCCCTGAGTGTCGGCCTGAAACTCCTTGACGGCGGCGGTGGCTGCTCTGCCTGAGCTCACCCGATAAACCGAGGCCGAGACTCCCTGGCCGAGCCGGGACTGGACTGTCCATATCTCGCCGAAGATCTCGAAAAGTACCGGCTTCATGCTCTGATCAACGCCACCCTGCGAAGACATGATGCCGTCCGGAGGTGGAGCCGTTACCTTTGCGCTCGGCTCGCTGGAGCCGCAGTGAGCCATTGGGCAACGGCAGACGGATCACGGGAGACAGGAGAGGAACAGCCAGTTAGTTGACAGGTGGGAGCAGCTGCAGGGGCATTGCGAACCGAGGCGTTATCGGCGCCACATAAAAAACTATTAGAACGTCTCAACAACAGCTAACATTAATAAACAATCCAGCTACACCCGAAACCCTATTAAAACTAAACACAGAGCAATATCTGTGCATATTACACTACCGTTTACTTACGGAGGCCGTCAAAATAAGTTCATTCTAGTCAGATGACAAAAAGTTAGCTTTAACTTAGCTGATTTAAATTAGCCACTGAGTTTAAGCTCAAAGACAAACCACTTCCGTGATGCGCAACAAAATTCTACCTTCATAATATATCAGCTATTAATACGATATATGTAACGGATATAATCGTTGTTAAAAGTTTATCGACAGAAAAGCTTTTGGTTGTAACTCAGGTTGTTGATACAAATCTTACTTCCGTTTAAGCTTTCCTCGCTGCATTTTTACGGTGCATCTTTTCTTCCATCTGCCCCCTAATGGTAAGGAGTGTCCCTATCTTACAATTTCTTCTTTGGCCTACAGAATATTGTAATTACTTCTTTAAAAACAATTATCACGCTTTCTACCTGGTCTATTCTCACTTGCTTCTTGACTCTTCATTTTTTTCTTGACCCTTTTCATTAGCTGCCGCCTCCCGGCTCAGTATTTTGTCCTGAACCTGGTCAATAATAATAATAATAATAATAATAATAATAATAATTGTTGTGATCATATAAAAAAACATTCTTCCGGGGTTCATTGACTTGTTTCTCGAAGTGCGGGAATAAAAGAAATCTTCCTCCTCGTTTTATTTTTCTTATCCGTGACCCTAACCCCATTCCGTAAGAAATGAACCGCTGGTCACTCTAAATTCAGTTTAAACTTTTACAATTAAAAGGAACTCTCTCTCTCTCGCTGGACTTCCTTTGCCGGAAATAGAGGAATCATCTTCCCGGAAAGGGAAATGCCATCAAAATGAGGTGGTGTTTTTGAACATTTTCCACAAATCTCTTGCGTGCTGTTTTTATCCAGGAAGGCTGCAAGAAAAGGTGTTTGAAGTCGCTGTGTTTTAAGATCTCTAAACAGTAAGTTGCTGAAATCGATGGGAGAGCTACTGCTGGTCATAAGCTAACTTAGCTAAGGTTATGTAATTTCACTGCTGAGCTGAACCAGTCATGCAGTCATTCAAATGTCAGGGCTTAAAACAGATGTTTTGTCGCTTGTGTTTTCACACTGGTAAGCGGGTGAGTAACTCCAGGTCGATAACTTTGAAATTGGTTCATCTTGAACGTAGAATAAAAAGCGCAGAGTTACGCTTAGTCAAATGCGAGTGTCATTTTGAGGAGGCGCTCAAACCAGCTAGCTAGCTGTTACGTGAACACGAGCTGGAGTGGTAACCCGATTTTAATGGCTTTTTTAAAAAAGGGATAACGTTAGTGATAAATGAGTGAACCCACTGAATCACCATACAGTTATTCTGTGCAGTTATTCTGAACATTCTTAATTATCAAACGTTAACGCTAGCACCCTGCATCATCCATTACCTGCTAACGGTTAAGAGTTAACGTTACCATTAACTTTACTTCTGTGCTAATTCGTCAACATGTTTGCGAAAATACTGCGATCAAGCCAAGTGCCCACGATGCAACTGAAGCAGTTGCTAAAGTATGGCTGTGTTGCGCGTGACTTCCAGTAAAATCAGCTGACGCCATGAATTCTGGGAAGATCTGGATCCCCCCCCCCTTTCTTAAAATATGCCAGGAATCATTGCTGTGTCATATCACGTCGGTTGTCGTCAATCTCAAACCAAAATATCTGTCAAAATGTTTACATTGCTTTCGAGATGTATCCTGTATGGGGAATAAAAGTGAACCGGGATAAGTTCTATACTAAAAATATAAATAGAAAAATATGTACTGCAAATACAATCGCAACTGTTAAAACATTTAAACAAAACACTATTGAGAGGATGAGTAGTAATAGTGGATAGATGTGCAAATGAGACAAATAAATGAAAGACACAGGAAAACAGAAGTGGATTTATTTTTAGTTGTAACAGAAGAAGAAAGAGGGGAACACAGGCCCATGGACGCTATACAAACTTATAGTTTCCCTTTTAGAGTTGTCTGTTAAGGATGCTTTTTTCTTGTGGATTGAATATTTTATTTCTACAGGACTTAAAAAGTTAGTGTAAATTAAAAAAAAACCGATCTGATCACAATATGCAAACGTTGGAAGCAACTGTTTTGGATCTATTTATTTATTTAACTGTTTTTTATTAAGGGGGGGTTCTGCTGAGAGTGAACTCTCTTTTTCAGGGATGCCCTCATCAAGAAGTTGTTACAGCTGTGTGCAGCATGGCAGCTAAGCGTAGCTTTACGGTAATTGGTCCTGGTTCTTGATGTCCTATTAGCTGACTGATTCCTACAGATCTCAGGGATCTGCTAGGTTTATTTATTTAAAGCATATCATAAATATAATTTTTGTGATTTGTAAGCTGACATCAGTAAAAGATTTAAAAACAAGGGTAATGCGCAGAGTTCCCCTGGTTGTTGTCAAAACTCTGGAAGCAGCACTGTGATTGCACTGAAGTTGGAGCTGGAGATGAAGGCATGAAACATTTTTTCTTAATCTTGTCTGGACAAGAAGCCTTTCTGTTTTTATTGATAAAAAGCTGTTTAACTCATTGCCTCGATGTGGCTGCTAAGGCTTAGATCTAAATCTGTGAAAAATCTGACAATGATTTCTGTCATATCTTAAAGGGAATGATTCCATCTTCTATTTAGAGCCATCCTCTGGAGTTTAGAGCGTCTCAGACAGGCTTTTGCGAGGTAACAGCATTTTCTGCCTTATAAACGACCTGACTGAGGGAAATGCAAGTCATCAGTTCTTCCTTTAACTTTCCATATTCCATGCTTTGACATGTGCATTCATTAGTAGATAGTTTTATGTTGTTAACTCAGCGTCTCAGCAGCTATCTACTGAGTGCTCTCATGTTGTAACTACAGTTTAAATACTGATTGATTCATCAGGAAATTGAGAAATGTTAGTGTTCAGTGCTTTATCACCTTCCCAATAAGATGACAGTTTTACAACTGTAAAACCTTCTTTTCTTGAACTTGCTTTTTATATTGGCTCATTACACTGGATTGTTGCTCGCTTTATAAGAAGGTTAAATTGATTCACTGGTATTCAGATGGTGTGGTCTCTTTAGGTCTTCCTGAACTTAGTGTTGTTCCAGTACCGATACTACTGAAAATGCTGCTTTCGGTATTGGCAAGTATGCCAGTCTGTGCACTGATCTGATACCACGTGATTTATTAGCAGCTAAACAATACCCAGCTACTTCTCAGCAGTTAGCTTATGCCCAGTTCAGACTACAGGATTTTGGCCCTGATCTTGCTGTCTGCACTAGTTTTTGAAGATCATGGACAAAAAGCCACTCTCCTGTGAACGATGCACATATGACCTGGTGAAGGATGATATGAGCTTGCAGACAGCGTGACTGAGAGTTGCAGGATTTCTAGCATGCCAAATACCTGACCAGTGTCATAGTGAACACACAAACAAACAAACAAACAAACCAACAAAAATAAAAATAATTATATATATATATATATATATATATATATATATAAATTATATATATGATTTTTTTTTTTTTTTTAACAACTATTTTTGTTGGTTTGTTTGTGTGTTCACTATGACACTGTTCAAGTATTTTTGTACTTAGATTTTTTTTGTACATGTCCAGACTATTGTGATTATCAATTATTATTATTTTCTGCATTTGACATAATGCTGGTACTGGATTTGTATCCTTTGGGATACTCTTGTGTCTCTGAAATCTAATAAACAAATCTGAGGGGAAAAAAAACACTCGACAGATGCAATTTACGTCAGAATTCACACACCAGCACTTATAGTAGCCTACATATGCCACACATAGTAAAATAAACAGTATTGTGAGGGTGTGGTGGTATTTATTTGTACTCAACAGCTGTGAAGCGATCAGAAAACAACTTTTTATTTCTCTGTATCGCTGTCTTTTTTATTACCACCACTCCCTCTCTTTTTATTCACTTGAAACTTGTTCAACCAGTGCTGCTCTCTCTCTCTCTCTGAGCAGCACAGAGCAGAGTGCACACTGGATTGAAAAACAGGAAATATTTTACAACAACAACAGTGTGCATTTTTGCTGACTTTGCAGGTGGTAGGCTTCAACATTAACGTTGTACTGGAGCTGTATTTGTGACGGTGTCACATTATTTAACTACACTGAGTAAGTGGGGACCACTCGTTGTAGGCCCCTCCCAGTGAAAGGATCTTGTAGTATGTAACTTCTTCTCTGTGATCAGTCATGTAGTGTGAAAACTTCAGTTACTAAAAGACTCCTGATGCTAGGCAGACAGTTGTAAAGTGTGAACATTTAAGAGACCCGATGATTTTGCAGAAAGTGTAGTGTGTTTAAGCCATTAGTTAGTATACTGTAAGGAATTAGATTTTCTTAGATTTTAGTTTAGAAGTTGCTGTTGCATTACTGTTTTATAGTGTTCTATTTTCATCTTTTTATTCAACTAAATTATGATTACATGTCGTTTTAAAGGGATTGTTATACTTATGCACTGGTATTGGATCAGTAGTCGTTATTGGCCGCGGTATCAGGAAGGGAAAAATGGTATTGGGACATCTCTGCCTGAACTGCTTTGACAAAACTCCTTCATCCCACTGATGAATTTACTCTACAAATATTTACTTTCTTACACAATAATGTAGTGATCCATTAGTTTACATATTGCAGCCTCCGGTTGCTTGTTGAATTTTTCTAATACAGTTTGTGGATGAGTAAAAAATTACATCTCCTACGCTGCACTCTAAATAGCCTTATAGAGCCACTAAGATGGGTGTATTTTTATGTGAAATTCTTGTTACTGCAGCTTTAAAAAGTAAGCCAAGAAGCTCCACTCACTGACTGAATCAGCTCTCCTTGTCCTTTTTAATTAAGGTGCTGCTGAGAGGCATGAGTGACTTTGCAGTTCTCAACACAGGGCGGAAGATGCCCCTTCTTGGACTGGGAACATGGAAGAGTGAACCAGGAAAGGTAGAGACTGCACTGATCTACTCTTTAAAAATACTGTTATATACTACAATTTCTCTCATACAGATGTGTGTCCTAAATGAGAAGTGGTGCATTCTTCCTCCTCTCTTTGTCCAGTACTTCACCAATAATATCCACCTGTCCATCAAACATTAACTTTAAAACTGTGAGTGAAAAACCACACATTTCTAATTTTTTCAGTGATTTGTCTGAAACTGGATCACATTTTTCAGAGACAGTGTTTTCTGGTTTACTTTGTAATGTTCTCTGGTTGCTCTGTGTGAACTCTTGATGATTTTCCTGATGAATAGATTGGTTTTATTTGTTTCTTCATAGTTATTTTATCTGTTAGAACCTGCTGATAACAGAGGCTAACTGTACTGGGCTGTGAATGAAAGTGGTTGGGGTTGGCTCTAAACACGAACTTCAAGAGTAAGTGTGTCTGAAGACACAGAATCCAGCATCGAGTTTGGGGGCTGAGTGGTTTGTTTTGAGAAAGTTACTTTGTCTTATAGCTGGCAGTTACAGCGGCAGATTTTAAGTAACTAAGCGTAGCATATCATTATATTAGAGCAGTTCCAAACACACACACACACACACACACACACACACACCCACACACCCTTTACATCTTCAAGTTGTCTGAAAAATATAACTTGTTGCACCTTATTAAAAGGGTTTGAGATGAATGCAGCAGTAAAACGATTTGAGTACCAAAATAAAGCAGCTGCCACCTGTATTTAATGAAGAACTCCACCACTTTTCATGTGATTGTCCAATCAATTTTGATGGTAATTGTAATCAATTGAAGCAATAAATTCCTCAGTTTGTGCAATATTGACATAGAAAGCTGAGTTTTCTGAGCTGGCCTGCTCACACCGCTGTTCTTGCAGTACCTTCATGAACCAAAATGCACTGCGTGTGAGCTCTGGGTTGCAAACGTGTATCAGTGTACAAAGCACAGTAATAGCACTTAACACAATTTGACACAAATGATAACCACCTAGAGAGGGTCTGGGTGAATGTGGGTCTTATTTGAAGATTCACTTGGGGAAACATAGATGTTTATGAAGGTTTCATTTTTTGGTAAAAACTAGGGCTACATGAAATTGAGAAAATCTTACATCGCAACAGTATTATTTTTTACAATACATATATGGCAACTGTAAAAGCAAGAAGTTGATATCATAAAATGTGCACAAGTTACGTGTAAAGCTGGAGAAAAATATTAAATGACAGGATATCCAAAAAACACATCAAATACAGTAGATGTACAGATCATAGAGTATGTATCACTACAGGGAGTTCTGTTACATTGTATTTCTTTTTTAAACATGATTTGGGGCATCTGACATAAGTTTGCATAATTGGTCACTGGTCAGAAAATACAAAAGCATGCTAGGACATTTTAAACTGTAATATTACAGCATGAGTCTGAAGTCCAGTCTGTATTAACTCACATTAAAGCCTTGCCCCATAAAAAATGTTAATAGCTGATTTACAACAACCAGCATTCCATGTTTTGTGGGTAACATCAAGAGAAAATGCTGTTAATTAATGTCTCTGACACTGAAAACGTAATTTGCTGGTTTTCCTACAAAAAAGACAATGGTGCGACGTGCTATCCAATCGCAGTGAGGATGCTTAGCACTGAGAGCAGATGGTTAATGGTAGGGGAAGATCATGGTCTGGTTTAACAGAGAAAAGTCAACGGGGACTTGAGATATATAAAGGTTTTAAAAAATATTTAGCTGAAATCACGATCTCTCCCCAGCCTTAACTAAGTGATTTGGGGTTTTTTTGTTTTAAAAAAAAAAAAAAAGATATTAACTTTTCACATTTGTGTTGCACCCTACAGGTCTTGCTCAAAATGCTTTAGTATTCCCATTCCCAAACACAACCTGAAAATATCTGCCTAGTTTTATGATGATTGATGAATGGTTATTAAGTTATGGCCAATTTATTACAAGCCCTGCCTTTTGAAAAGATATTTTGATTCATAGCTGCTATGTTTTTTGACAGCCATTGATAATTTAAAATAGAAATATGGATCTTCTTCTCATGAGGCTGTATACCCTGTTTGGTGTTGATTGAGTCAAATTTGTATAAGTAGATGTCAACTTCTTGTTTTCCAGTTTATGCTAATCAGCACAGAACCGTCACATTGGACCTTTATAGAGTGGCTAAGTCAGGGCCCTCCACTTACAAGGCCATTGGACCTTAATTTCAGAAAAAAATATGAGCGGTAGTCAATGGAATGGAACTGCCGAAGTATAAGACCTTAAAAATACGTATTTAGAAAGACGACACATTCGATTGTTGTGTGAGTGACGTCTTAACAACAATCTCTTACCAAACCAAGAAACTCTCTGTTTGCTTAGCTGCAGCTCTCAAAATCCCTGTGCTTGTGATGACTTTTACCTCTTTTATTCTATTTTTCCCTGTTCTAAAGGAACAAAAGAAACTGCTACGGTTACAGCCACGTTAGCATTGGTATGGTAAAGTGTGCGAGACAAAAGATATAGTTCACTGAGCAGTTTCACAAAAAAACCCCCCTAAAATTATCTTTATGACAAACTGTGCATTTATTGATTTGTGAAATCATGCTTTGACCCCTAATAATTAGAACATAAGCAATAGGGTTCCAGCACTTCTTGTTTGGACACCTGGTAAACTGTTACAAACTCAGCAATAAAACATGAACCGGAGCAAAAAACAGGGATGGGAGGGTGCAGCGGAGTTGCTTCTCTTCAGAGTCTATGCTACAGCTAGCTCTCACTGTGACATTTTCATTGTTTGACATGTTGTATGTTTGTGCAGCTAACTTTGTTTTTAAAGATGCTATAAAAATTAAGTTATTATTACTATCATTATTATTATTATTATTATGGATTTCCAGACGTTGCCTACCCTAGCTTTAATGGTAGCATGATAGCACAAATGGTCTAATGGTCAATCTTGTAAGTCAGTGTGTAACAGTTTTTCTGTTTTGTGACTGTCACAGGTGAAACAAGCAGTTGTTTGGGCTTTGGAGGCTGGGTACCGCCACATTGACTGTGCAGCCATCTATGGCAATGAGGTGGAGATCGGAGAAGCCTTACAGGACACACTCGGCCCTGGCAAGGTACAACAACTAAATAATGCATTTGAAGCTACAAGCTTCAGTAAGAAACCATAAAACAAAAATATAGCTGCAAGCAGTAATCAGCGGGTTCAAGCCTGTATTTGCATTTTGATTTATGAAGATATATATAAGGACTGCAACTAACGATTATTTTAATAATCGATTAATCTGTCAATTATTTTTTCAATTAATTGATTAGTCGGATGAAAAAAGATGTATTTAATTTTCACCCCTTTATTCAAAAACAGGACATCATTTCAAATTGAAAGCAGTGCAAAGTAGTGCACAAATAGCAGGTTGCTGCTTGAACGTCCCTGAGCTGTGATGATAAATCATAAATATATTTGTTTTTAAAAAACTAAAACCCAAACTGAATGTTGACAGGCTGTTTTATTATCAAAGTGTTTTTAATTTAGTCTTCTTCTGGGCTAAAAAGCTTGTTAGTTATAGTCACGTTTTAGTCATTTTTATCCTTTATAGTTTAAGTTGACAAAAACCAAAATAATTTCAGTCCAGTTTTAGTTGTCCAAAATTCATTACATGGTGGTCAAATACAGACAATGAAAATTGGAATTGGGATTACAGTATCAAGTGTTGGAATTCATAAAAGCACAATTACACTCTAATAACACTTTTCCTTGTGTAAGATTGGAATTCGGGGTGCATTGTTTCCAGTTTTAACAGACAGACATGATGCACAATTAGGAGAAACAATTCTTTTTTTTTTAAATGTCCATTAAGGCTGGAAGATGTTCAAATATGAAGAAATGCGAAGATGCCTGAGTCAGTAAGCAGAGCTTTGAAGCCCCACCCCAAATAAATGATGTTGTTTCTGTCATTTAGACTTTCCCACCACTTCCTGTTCTCACTTTGTCACTCTGTTGCTTTTTGTTTAGCTTTTAGCTCCTAGTTGTCTTGTCTTGGTCATGAAAATAGGATTGTTGACTAGTATTTTTCATCACAGTTTTTGTCAACAAAATTAACACTGTAACTTCTCTGCCTCGCTCCGTTCAACTTTGTCTGCATGTAAACTAAACAGCTGCAGGACACAACAAGTGATGCAATAATCCTGTGACACCACGAATCAATAATGAATTTTGTTTCCAACATTTTTAATTGTCAAAATTTTATCATTGTTGCAGCCCTAATATATATGTTAATTAGTTTTTCTTTTTTCTTTTTAAGGAAGTAGACTGACAGTCCAGAAATGACCATAGGTTCCAGTGCAGCAACTTCGTGTAATACGTTATTATATGCCATTGCAATTTTCCCACAAACATGTAATTTAAAGTGGATCTGTAATGAAAAATGTATTTTTAGTCATTTTAGATCATTCCCACAGTCATATCATGCATGTATTTAACTGTAAGCCAAAAAAACCCCTAAATTTAATTACTATGTTTTTTAATAGCAGAACTGAGTTATGTCTTTCTCCTGTAAAATTCAAAATCTAGTTTGCTTACATCAGGTTTTACTCAGTGATTTCAAGCAACAATATTACGCTATCCACCTGTCAATCCAGTGTGTGGTTTTCAATAATGAGAGGTTTTTGGTCTGCCAGAAAAGAATTTCCTTTCAAAGCAATCATGGTGCTGGCATTGAGTAGAGTTGCTGAGAAACAGGGTGTAGGGTGGGTGGAGTGCCAGGGGAAAGGGGAGGTGTGGCTGACAAGCAGGTATGTTTTGGTGTAAAAGATGGTACTGAACTGTGACCACTAGTGGTAAATCTATTTTTTATATAGCTCCTCTAACTTAAAAACTTGTGAATGAGTGGCACAGAGGTCATATGTCATATCGGACATAAAGACGCTGCAGGCAAGAAGTGTTTAATTGACTACTGCCCAAAAAGGAACGTTTACAACTTTGTTCATCGATAACTGTACGAAAACATAGATGTAGTACTTAATTATTACATGGCTTTGTTGAATACTCGACTCTAATTGGTCAATCACAGCATTCTAAGGCCTGTTATTTCTGTACAACAGACCAATGCTATGAATAACAGACTGGGACGCTGTTTGGACCCAGCTCATCCACTGGCTACGTAGGGTCACGTCCGGTCACATCAATCTGCAGAAAGAAGTCTTGTGACTGTGTGTCTATCATCCGTTCACTGTGCTTTGTGAAAAGGTGAAGTGACAGTCTCAGGATGGTGTGTTGTCAATGCATTAATCAATGTCACAGTTGCAGGAACAACTATTGGTTGGGGAGTTTATTCTTTGAGGATAGGGCCTGTGACTGTTGCAAGAGGAGAGTGGCTCCTTTAAGTGTGTAGTAGGAAAGGCGAGGGACCAGTGAGTTTTACACATGTGGAGCAATTGAAGAGAGCAGGCAGTTAGCAGTTAGTTTAGCAGTTGTTTCAATGAACTGTGCCGTTCATTTGAAAGGTGTTGGTTAATTAAGACCTCAGGTTCTCAAGACCAACCAAAAAAAAGCAACTGCTACTTGTATGTAACTCAGTGGCCACTGTTATTGAATTACAGAGAACTGTCCATTCTGCCTTCAGTGTGCTTTACACCAGTGGTTCCCAAACTTTGCAGCCCAGGACCCCAAAAATAATGACACCAGAGACTGGGAACCCACATTGACCTTGGAGGTGGCACATATCGTTATGCACAGCCACACACACACACACATTAAAAAGCCTATTGAAACACAAAAGAGCAACAGCTTAACAGCCATAATATTATTTTAAAGTAATTTATGACAGAATATAACAAAGAATATAACCAGAATTTCTACAATGATGGGTTAAATATGCAATTTTAAATTAATTAAAAAATTAATTTGCTCTTTGGAAGGCATCTTGTGATCCCCTCACCCCCAACCCCTGTGTCTTGTGACCCCTCAGGGGGTCCCGACCCCCACTTTGGAAACCGCTGCTTTACACAATAAATCTATCAGAAAATGAAAAATGTTCATTCACTTGATCCTGCTACTTGCTCCAGTCCTTAGATTAATCATTTATTGTTCCTTTTAATATTCATTCATTCATTCCATCCAATTATTTATTTTTATCTATTTAGAGTATTTTTAAATACTCTTGCCATTCAGTGAGACACCCTCTCAAATAAGGAGGAGTGGAGAGGAAAAGGAGTGACAAATGTCACTAGAACTGTACCTAACTGTCCTGTCATGCAGTGAGAGGGAAAGGGAGAGTGAGTTGTTGAAACCTGACATCAGGCAGGCGTAGAGGCCGAAGCAATGAAACAACAACAACAAAAACAACAACAAAAATCACAAAAATTCAACTGAATGTGATGAAATTCTTCGGGAAAAAAAATCATACATCATTCTATTTGTTTTAGGTAAACTGTCAAGCATTTTGGTAAACATAGATTAAATATGTGATGAAATAAAAAGCGTTGTCCATACAGTACATATTAGACCAAAATATTTTATGGGACTGTGGACAAACCGTTTGACCGATCCTAACACAATTTGACACAGATGATAACAGCCACCTAGAGAAAGTCGGCATGAATGTGGGTCATACTTGAAGATTGATTTGCGGAGATATAAAGTTTCTGAAGGTTTCATTTTTTGAAAAAACTGAGTTACTTAATTTAAAATTGACCATAGGTTGCAGCACAAAAAAGTTTTGTCACAATTCACTGAATGTGCTGAAAAACGTTTTAGCTCTGCAAAAACGTATGTACAATTTCATATGATTTTTTTAAAACTTTGGAAGGTGAAATTGAGATTTTTTTTAAATTATAAGTCACGCCTACTTAAACCAGGCAATACCAAACTTTAGGAAATCATTTAGGAATGCTCCCAGAGCATCTTCTCCCAATTTCACACATCACATCACAAGATATAAACTTCTCGCATTTGTGGCGCCCCCTACAGGTCTTGACCAAAATGCTTTAGTGGTCCGATTCCCAAAGAAGACCTGAAGATATCCACCTAGTTTTATGATGATTGGCAGATGATTATTGAATCATGGCCCATTTTACTATAAGCCGTATAGCCATATAGCAGCCATGTTTTTTGACAGCCATTAAAAATTTATAGTAGAAATGTGGATCTTCATCCCTTGAGACTGTATGTCCAATTTGGTGGTGACTGAATCAAATTTGAAAAAGTTTAGGTCAACTTCCTGTTTTCCAGTGTATGCTAATTAGCTCAGAACCATCACATTAGACCTTTATGGTCCAGGAGGCTTTTTTTTTTACTGTCAGCTGGACATGTGTGGCAAATTTCAGGCCAGTAGGACTTACTGTACAGTCCCTCCAGGATTTTGCTGCCTGAAATGCCTAATTTTGCTTCGCTAAAACATGAAATGCCTGATTTTGCTTGGCTAAAATATCGCAATGGAAGTTGCAGTGCCCTGGTTGGTGCATTATACCTGCAGAGGATACTTGCAATGATTATGCAATAAAAGCAAAAAGTACAAGAAAAGCCAAAAAACCCCCCATGTTTTGGGGTTCCAAAAAATCTTTCAGTATGATCACTGCAGTATACCCTTCCAGTGTTTCCCATATGTTCATTTATTTGTGGCAGTGGGCCACAAATAAATTCTCACCGCCACAAATAGAGTCGGTCCCCCCCCCCGCTCCGCTCAACCCCAGTCGTTACAATTACGGTGCAGTAGGTGCACGCCGCCTATAAAAGAAGAAGATGCATAAGAAGGAGTCGTGGTAGCAGAAGCGTGGTGGATCGAAAAACGAAGGTAAGACGTCTCGGTACAAATGTGAGCAAAAAAGTCCCAAAGTGGTCTGGACAACTCTAACTCATAATGTTATATCAGCCTGTGTCTGTATCAAACCTGGAAGCTCAAAATGTGCAGAGACATTAACGTTAACTCGTGCTGTTAGTAGTGATAACCGTAGCCAACAAGCTAACTATTTCACACACACACACACCCCAACACGACATAACCTTGGAGAACTTGCAAGTATTTTTTTTTTTTTGTGGTTACGACATGTAGGAAGGATAGGAGCCTTTAGTGGGAGGCAGTCTGCTGCTGTAGGCGGTAAGGACCTGAGACTGAGCCATGCGTAGCGAGCACATTGAGGATATAGAGAGTTTGTCAAGCTACGACTTACTTATGTGTTCCACCACAATGTTGCACATTATGCAACAATTAACCTACGCTTTCTTGCAGAACATCAAGGAATTGTTTTGTATGCTCTTTAACAGTAATTTTTTGGCAAATGTAAGACGTTTGCTGAGCACGTCTATGTCTGCAAATCCAGAAACAAGGAAGTGAGTTTGTATGACGTTAGTTAAGAGAACCAATCTGATTGGTGAAAAAAGCAGGGAACTACAGTGTTGAGTCAAAATTGCTGAAAAGTTGCGGTGATTGGACAAAATTGCACGGTCACAAAAAATACACAGTGACTGGTTCAACGAATACACGCGACCGCAACATTGCGAAATCCTAGGGGAACCAACTGTATTTTTACAATTTTGTTTATAAAATTGTATTTTGTTTCTGTTAATTATAGAGTCACCATAAGGCCAGGGTGGGTCATATTTCTGGGGAAGCATTTACACACCATTTCCAGCTATTAGGCCAAATTTCATTTGCTCATTTCATCTTACGTCGATTTTAGCATTTGACTAATAATAACAAATAATAAACCAGCACAACCTCAAAAAGGGTTCGACCCTTAGGACTTGAACCCTTTAATAAACTGCCACAAACTCGGCAAAGGTTCAGCCCTGTAGGCTTGAACCCTTAATAATAATAAACCAGCACAAAGTCAGCAAGGGTTCAACCCTATGGGCTTCAATCCTTATAAACTAGGGATATAACGGTATCAAAAACTCACGGTAAAATAATACCACTGTATCAAGTCCATGGTACAGTATTTATTGCAGTATTTGAAAAAAAAACAAAAAACAAAAAACAGACAAATCAAGACTTGGAAAAATGCCACTTATTAATATCCATTTTTTTGGTTTTTGTTTTTACACCTACATTGCTTTGTTTCCTTTATAAACATATGCAAATAATCATCATATTAATTGTCTTTGGCAGAGAAGAAAACTGAACATTGAACGATTGAACAATGATTTACAAATTTTCTTCATTCTGCAACCGCAAGGCAACTGTCTACTTTGACTGACAAAGTCATTTTTAGTAACCAGTAACAGTAACATTGTTTTGGCTATTCCATGAGCTAAATAAGCTTTTTTCTTTGTTTTAATCTTCCTCTGTGAGCTGACTGACTGTGTTTGTTTGCTGAGACGATGAATTTTCACACACAGTTCAGCAGGTCTCTCATTAGCTATCTTTTTTTTTTCTTTTCACAGCTGCGCGTTGCCATTAAAGAGAAAACGAAAGTAAACTCCGGTCAGCCATTTCTTTATCTTCAACACATTTTAGTTTAACTCAAGGCTGAGTCTGAGAGAACACTGCATACATGCAGTCTCTTTCACTTCAACCTGTCTCTGTCTTGTTCAGAAGCACTGACAGTAGAGTCCACGATTCAGATTGTTTTTTGTCTTCAGTGCATGCTGAGGAAAGAGCCACAATGGTCGATTGTCTCTGTAGTTCCCAGTTCTGTCCACTCTGCTCCACTGTGGCTAAAAAAAAAAAAAAACTACAGTTCTTGCCCAGAAGACCTATCATTTGATACTGTCACATGTCCACGACGGTATGGAGACACTTTTGCTATTTTGATACCGCAAAATTAACTATATTGTTACATCCCTATTATAATTATTATTATTATTTATTATTTTTCTTTTTTAAATATTTTTTTGGGCTTTTGTGCCTTTATATACAGGACAGCTGAAGAGTAGACAGGAAACAGGGCAGAGAGAGGGGGAATGACATGCAGCAAATGACCACAGGTGGAACCGAACCCGGGTCTGCTGCGGCCTCTGCATATGGGGCGCTCGCTCTACCGACTGAGCCACCGGGCGCCCCACATCCCTATTATTAACAATACATCCTTTGTGGCTGAAAAATACTCATGTTGTGTAATTTTCAGATTTCACTGACCAGTCTGGACGTTGTTGTCTCATTTGTCCAACATACAGCCTTGCCTAAATACTGTACTAAATATCTGACATGTTGTCTGTCCACAGGCCCTTAGGCGAGAGGATGTGTTCATCACATCCAAGCTGTGGAATACCCGACATCACCAAGAGGACGTTGAGCCGGCCCTCCTAAAAACCCTGAAGGACCTGAAGCTGGAGTATCTGGACCTCTATCTCATCCACTGGCCCTATGCCTTCCAGTGAGCGCAACCTCCACCAATTAATTAACATGAAGTCAGAAGAAAACAGCTTTGTTAAACTGAGATAACAAGATCAGTAATGTGCTGTTAATTCGTTACTTTGCTTCGTTGGATTTTAAAAGGACATTTTGTCAAAAAATTAACTGTTCAGTAGTTCTGACGCTGCATTTCTCTATCAGCTTTACCAAACGATATAAACTGGAGCCATATTCTAAGAACATAAATAATAATAATAGTAATAATAACTTTATTTATATAGCACTTTTCCAAACAAAGTTACAAAGTGCTTTACAAGATAAAATGGACAAGGGCACAGTAAAACACAAAAACAAAGGTAAAAGATAATGTAATTAACTAAGTAAAAAACATTATTTACAAGTATCAATAAGAACAGCTCATACAATGTCAGGGAATCTTTTTCGATAAAAGTAAGTCTTGAGGTGATATTTGAAAAAGGACACTGATTGAGTCAAATTTCCTCATTCCAAAGCTTTGGGCCCTGGTGACAAAGGCCTTGTCACCTTTTGTTCTTAGCCTGGACTCAGGGATAAATAAAAGACCTCTGTTCAAAGACCTCAGGTTACAGTTTGGGGCATAAGAGGCTGAAAGGCCTCAAATATAATTAGGGGCCAGGCCATGTAGAGCTCTAAAAGTAAGTAGTAAGATCTTAAAATCAACTCTAAAACAGACTGGAAGCCAGTGCAATGAGGCTAAAACAGGAGCGATATGGTCAAACCTCTTAGTACCAGTTAAAAGCCTGGCAGCTGTGTTTTGCAGGATCTGAAGCTGTTTCAAAATTTTTGTGGAAGGCAAGTGAAAAGGCTGCTGCAGTAGTAAAGGTGTAAAGAAATGAACGCATGTATAATATTTTCCGCATCCCTGCAATTTAGAATGGATCTTATCCTAGCAATATTTCTGAGGTTATGAAAGCAAGACTGAATAACCTTGTTTACATACTTTGTTTTAAAAAAGATAATTTAACCAAAATCAAACTTGCCGGCATCCGCGTTACTCATATCCAGGTCAGAGGACACAGTACTCTCAGACAGAGGCACGGTAAGATGACGACTACCAAACTTAAACACTGCGTTAGCTGAGTGCTGAGTGGCGAGGTTTGTTTTAACTACCAGACTGTAGCTA
>JAPQLA010000020.1:2594682-2619102 GCA_029822935.1 Naso vlamingii
TACCCCATCACTGGTCTACATAGTTGGACACTCCCACTCACAGGTTTTTTAACAAAATATATTATCTAATGGCTAATTACCACCGACAATATAAACAGCCTACCATTAACACACATTTCTCCCTACTGCTGTATTGCTAATTATTCCCCAAAACAATAAACACAAACCTATTAATTTAAATATACATATTTACACCCACTACAAACCCCCCCTCTACCTATCCTCTGACTTGGTCTCTCCCGGAACCTTTAAATTGGTGTTCATACCCCTGGGGACTCTTTTGGCTGAACACTCTGGAGGAAACACAGGAAGGACAGGTAAGAACAAAACAACTCACACACAAACAGCAACTTTAACACAACACTTTCACACTTTAAAGCACATATCTGTTGTCTTATGCACAAACTCAACAGCACTTAATCTTAACTTGTCAATCAATTATTCACTGGAGGTGCGCACACAGAAATGCCTACTCTCACTTCCTTTCTCCCTCAGGTGAAGCAGATTATCCATCCCCACACCTGGCAGAAGACAACCACCATCACAATTATTTAACAATGTTCAATTTCAATAAATATGAATGTGCAAATATGCCCTGTGCAACCTCTGCTAATAAAGTGCATCACAATGAAAGTGTCATGTGCCATTATTAAAGTGCTTAAGCTGTTTAAAAGTGACCATACACAGACCCAGTTGTGCAATATTTACAAGGCCAAAACCAGAGTCATTAGTAACGAAGGCCTCTTCGTTACAGTCCACAAGCAGACTCTCCTGCCATCCAGCATAGGAGAGAAAGCTAGACAACACACAGAACCGACCACTACTAACCCGTCCGTGGTCAGACCAATACACGCCAACTTCCTCACGGGCCTGGGAACACCACAGCCGCCGTGAAGATGCCTGCGATCCACGGGGCTCCGGTTCAGAGCTCCTCACCTTGCAGCGGCCCTTACCACAATTGGCAAATAGCTCTCAGGGTTGATGTCAAACTATTGCTAATTTAATCCTAATTCAATACAGTACTAAAATCTTTGATTCCAAACTTCTCATTCCATTAGAGTTAAGTATTTTCTTTCACCATCTACCATTCTCATCTATTTGCTTAAATCATTTATTTTTATTCATTTTATTTCATTGTTCTCATCATTTGCCATGTCCATTTATTTATCTGTAAATTAACTGTAAATGGCCTGAGTCCGAAGTTGTTTGTATTTCTTTGGTGATGCAGAAAAATTGATCAATGAATCAAAAGAATCCATGACTTCAGATATAGACTGATTACTCAAGTACTGATTATTAATCTAATTTGACCATTAGTCTGTAAATGAATTTGTATTTATTAATTACCTATGGATTTATGAGTATGGACTAATGATAAATCATAGGTTGTGCTCTATATTAATATGAATGCAAACCTGTGAGTAGTTAACCACTACAGTGGCATTCTGAAAGCTGCAAATCACCCTGGTTTCTCTGTTTTGGTTGAGCAGGTAGAGAGTCACCCTTACCTGGCCCAGGTAGAACTACTGGCTCACTGTCGGGGACAGGGACTGGTGATGACGGCCTACAGCCCTTTGGGTTCTCCAGACCGGGCCTGGAAACATCCAGATGAGCCTGTTCTGCTTCAGGAGCCTGTGATCATCACACTCGCAGAGAAATATAAAAAGTCCCCTGCTCAGATTATTCTGAGGTGATTTTACTCCTGTTTAGATTGTTTCCCATTAGCAATGGGCTTTTGTAGAAAAGATTTCTACAAAGTGGGCAGAAATCTAATTAGCAGTGGGCAGAGCTTGCCCACTGCTAATTAGCTCAGCTCAAACTACTGGTAGTCAATTGGAAGTGCTAGCCTACCTCCATTGAAAGTCATTACATAAAATTTCCAGCAACTCTAAACGGTTCTGTGTGCTTGTTGTGACTTGTTTATTAACCATGTTGTGTTATTTTTATACTCAGATTAGCACTTTATGTAATTTTAGAATCAAATACATACTGGAAGTGCTTCGCAGGGCACATGCGTGCCAGTAAACAGCAGAAGAAGGAGAAATACAGAAAGTGCTAATCTGAGTCCAAAAATAACATAACATGGTAAACAAGTCACAACAAGCACACAGGACCGTTAAGAGTTGTTGGAAAGTTTATCTGATGACTTCAGTCTGAGGCAGGCTAGCACTTCCTATTGACTACCAGTACTTGAGCTAAGCTAATTAGTGGCCAATGAGCTTTGCCCATCTCTTCCTTGTTACTGCATGCACAGTCAAAAGAATGGTATCTATCTTCTTACCTGGAATTTGGGAGGGAGGCAAATAACAAAAAGAAAAAAAAAGTTGGCGTATCCCTTAAAAATAAAGAGTCTTTAAGTTTTCAAATTAAAGCAATAAAACTTCACGCAGACAGCACAATATGGATCCTATCTGCTTTACGGTTTTACTGAGACATAGGCCGAGTATTGCCAGTTAAAAAGGTTGTTTTTGTATTTAGCTTTTTTTTTTTTTTAAACTCAATTCCATAATACATTTAAGTTCTAACCACAGAACCACAGAATGGGTGCAAAGGAGAAAATGACTTGGCATGATAGAAATTTACGTAAAACAGTAGCTCATATTCAGTTATATTTATTTAAATTCAGTGAGCTGTTGATACATGTAATAAAGTGTGTTGGGAATCAAACACAGCAACAGTTAAATGTTCAAAATTAAAATTTGTCTGACAACTAGGAATTGTGTACTTCACTACTAAAACTTAACATTCATGTAAGCTTGTTGTATTTGCAGGTGGCAGACACAACGAGGAGTGGTAACAATCCCCAAGAGTGTGACAAAGTCCCGTATCAAAGAGAACGTTCAGGTGGAGTAAGATCTCAGTTCTAGAAAGTCAATTTCAAACTGTGTGGCGATACTTTTAGAGGACCTTTTTAAGAATTTTAGGGTATTTCATTAAGGTTCTTTTTTTTGTTTTAAGTACTTAAAAGCCAATTGTATACATAAGGTATATCCATGTTTGATAAATTTTGTTGCACAACACTACTGTTTTAAATGATGTTCTGTGGGGTTGTGAGGTGTTCAATAATTTTGTTGTTCTTAGGTGTTTGACTTTACCCTAGAAGCAGAGGAAATGAAAAGTATTACAGCACTGAACAAAGGCTGGCGCTACATTGTACCAATGATCCAAGTGAGTACGCTTCATGTGTTGTATGTCTTGTGGTTATAATTGCTTGCTTATATTTGTATTCTCCAGTTTGCTTGAAAATTTATTGTCATATCTGGCTCAATTTATAAGAAATAATACATCATAATTGATTGTCCTCATTGTATATTATGTCAACATTAATAATGGTGTTGTTCTATGTCAGATATTGAAATTTTTCATTCAAGTTACAAATTCAGAGTAGGTAAGAGGTGGGACCAAGCCATTGTCTTGTAAGTTGCAGGGCAAGTCTCAAGGGCTGTCCACACCAAGAGCGATAACCATAACCATAAAATGTTCTAAAAATTGTTCTAACTCAAGTAGATGGTGGACTCCACTCTACAACTGTGACGACGACAGTGGCAGATGATATCATTGGGATAACTTTCAGAGCAATTTGATGAACGATACAAACACTGACAGCCAATCGAAACCATTGAACATATGTTGACACATTGTTTCCCGCCTATGCGACAAGATGGAGTATACCCTTAAGTGTGCATGTCTGTCAATAGTAAAGATGGCCGAACCCGGACAGAAGAAAATTATACTTCACGCTGACGCTTATTCAAGTGTGCAACACGATACATGTTTTTTCATCCAGAGGATCCAAAACATTTCTGGACTGATAATAGTTCAAGTATGGGCATCTCATGACTTGGTTTGCACAGCAGGTGTAACACTGAGTGCGTTGAACAAAACCAAATTTTAGGCTAATTTATGGCTTTTAAAAAAACATTTTTGATGGTTGAATGTTACTCTGGCAACTCAGTTTTGGATAATGTGGTATACAACTAATTAAACACTTCAGCATAATTTGTAATTAGCCTGGTTAAACCCATCCTGATCACGTGAGCCTACATTTCTTTTGCGTTCCTTGTGATCAGTCTGGCAAGACTCCAAGTTAAGGGGTTTGAGCATGCGCCAAGATTGCCCCTGATTGGGCCCATCAGTGTCTTTTGAAGAAGGTCTGCTGGCAGCTACGGGCATGGTTTTAGGTGTTCCAAACAGTGGTGGTGGTTCGTGAACAGCTTAGCATAGTTGCTGTGATAGCATCAGTTCTGTCAGAACTGAAGGATATTTCTTCATTGAAACAAGAGCAAAGAACGATAATGAATGCTTTTCTTGATGGAAATAATGTTTTTGCTCTTCTCCCATGTCCTGACTGATTTAAGTGTTTGATTTACCAAGTGTCTCTGCTGGTAATAGGGTTTATTGATCTGATTGGTCAAAGTCAGTCTGCGACAGACAGTGACAGATGGTTTACCCAAACACCTGCAAAGTATTTTTTAAAAGTGCCTGCCCTGTCTTAAATGACTTTACCCTTTTCCAAACGGTTTCCAATAGAGCCTTTCCATATGCTTCTGTGCAACAGAGCATCTGGCTTGTCTGGTTAGGTAAGTCTCAAGTCTTTGCACTCAAGTCCTAAGTCAACACAAGTAAGTTCAAAATCAAGTCCTAAACTTTAAGTTTCGAGTTCTACAAGTCATTATGTGCTCTTTACAATTTCAAATGTTTAACGATGTCGTGGTGTATCCATCTGTAATTTTGAACATGCACATTTGTAGGCGTAGGTTCTGTGCAGATATTCCCATACCTTCACTTTGTTGAAGTAAGCTCGCAGACTTGTCTGGACTTGTTCCTGCAGCCAATACTCTCTGACTAGAACAAAGCACCCTTTGAGTGCTGGTATGCATTGTCTTTATCACCATGTGATAATTTTTCCTGAGATTTTGTAGTTATAATGAGAGTGTTGCATACGAACAATGCATATTAGTTTGGTAAGTGTGTGGTGATTTTTTGGGCAGAGCTTTTTTAAATTTAAATCATTAGCATGTGTAGTGGTAGTACAATTGAAATAGGATAAAATAGGTTGCAGAATTGTACTTAGTTTCAAAGTACAGGATCGCTGGAAAATACTTGTCAGAAAATGGGTAACATGTACATGTATGGTGAAAAATGACAATGTAATTGTACAAAATGAAGACGATGAAGAAATGAGTAAATCATAATTAGAATTTAAATTGGAAATGGAATTTTTTCTACATTGGGATATGTTGTTTAAGTATGCACTGATTCATAGATGTGATATTTGCATAAATCTGACATGTAAAGAAAAGAAGGTATTTTTTCATGATGCAGTATGAGGCACAATTACATTAACAGTAAAAATCACAGAAACATGGCATATACATGAATCAATAGAGTACAAAAAGCAGTAACTGTATCAACATATAAAAACTGTATAAACATGGTATAAAAGCAATAGCAAATGGCATTGCAAGGTTCGCGTACAATCCAACAGTGATATTCAAATAAAAGATATTAAACAAAAAACGTGTAAATAGTAGTACAGTTTTATACAATCCGTATTTACCTGGGCTTCTGGTGTTTGCAACAGCCTGGTCTGTTGGGTTTGCTGTCTATTGGCCTCACAGCATGTAGCTGAAAAAAACAAATGATTGTGTGAAATTAGTCACCTAATCAATGACCTTGAATAAGCAGATAGTATCTGTACGCGTAAAATAAGGAGTATAGCAAATACGCATGAAAGTAATTATTGACATAGTGTGATAAAAACCAAACATATTTATAATTGTAATTGATCTATGCGATGTAATGCAAAAAGTTTCACACTTTCAATCAGCTGGTTGTTTAAGAAGCAAAACATGAGGTATTTCATTTTAACTATACAACTCCTCCCTCAGTGTCTGACACAATTGGCCCTTACACAATTTCACCCCTGTCAACAGCTTCAATCCAATATTTTCTTCCATATTCATATTTAAACAGTACACTACTGACAAACTTACAACAACCATGTGCAGTAACTAACCAGTGTAAGTACTCCATGTGCAATAGTTCAACCCGGGCAATAACTGACCTGTCTTCAAGGCATAAAGCTTTTCTATTTACACCAGTGTACATTCACCAGCTACTTTATTAGAGACAACTGTTCAACTGCTCGTTAACACAAATATCTAATCAGCCAGTCACATGGCAGCAACTCAATGCATTTAGGCATGTAGACATGGTCAAGATGACCTGCTGAAGTTGAAACCAAGTGTCAGAATGGGGGAAAAAAGGTGATTTAAGTGACTTTGAATGTGGCATAATTGTTGGTGCCAGACGGGCTGGTCTGAGTATTTCAGAATCTGCTGATCTACGGGGACTTTCATACACAACCATCTCTTGGGTTTACAGAGAATGGTCTGAAAAAGAGAAAATATCCATTGAGCAGCAGTTCTCCGGGTGAAAATGCCTTGTAGATGCCAGAGGTCAGAGGAGAATGGCCAGGCTGGTTCGAGATGATAGAAGGCAACAGTAACTCAAATAACCACTCGTTACAGCCAAGGTATGCAGATGACCGTCTCTGAACGCACAACACATTGAACCTTGAAGCAGATGGGCTACAGCAGCATAAGGCCACACCAGGTGCCACTCCTGTCAGCTAAGAACAGGAAACTGAGGCTACAATTCGCACACGCTCACCAAAATTGGACAATAGAAGATTGGAAAAACGTTGCCTGCTCTGATGAGTCTCAATTTCTGCTGCAACATTCAGATGGTAGGGTCAGAATTTGGCATAAACAACATGAAAGCATGGATCCATCCTGCCTTGCATCAATGGTTCAAGCTGGTGGTGGTGGTGGTGGTGTAAATGGTGTGGGGGATATTTTCTTAGCACACTTTGGGCCCCTTAATACCAATTGAGCATCATTGAAACACCACAGCCTACCTGAGTATTGTTGCTGACCATGTCCATTCTTTTATGACCACAGTGTACCCATCTTCTGATGGCTACTTTCGGCAGGATAACGCGCCATGTCACAAAATTTAAATAATCTCAAACTGGTTTCATGAACATGACAATGAGTTCACTGTACTCCAGTGGCCTCCACCATCACCAGATCTCAATCCAATAGAGCACCTTTGGGATGTGGTGGAACAGGAGATTGGCATCATGGATGTGCAGCCAACAAATCTGCAGCAAGTGCGTGATGCTATCATGTCAATATGGATCAGAATCTCTGAAGAATGTTTCCAGCACCTTGCTGATCTATGCCACGAAGAATTAAGGCAGTTTTGAAGGCAAAAGGGGGTCCAACCCGGTACTGGCAGGGTGTCTCTAATAAAGTGGCCAGTGAGTGTATCTAAATATTTTTGTTTCTGCAAATATTGTAAATTTCTGTCTGAGAATAAGGCACATATCTATACATACAATTGTATAAACACATTTTCTAGTATCCATTACTGTTGTATTGTCTCAGGATATAATGCAGTAGATTGAACATATTTTTACATAGGAATTTAATATTTTCTTTATGTGATGTGTAAGTAGTTCTTTAAATTCAGAACCATGGTGTTATAGGCTCCTTCCTTTGACCAAAGAGGACATTGGTATACATTCTGACCTTTCCGTATTAATTGTGGCCCCAAATTAGTGGGGAACACAGACATATGGTGCTCAGGAGAGGAAGGGAGAAAAAAGCTAACGTTACGTAACATAATTTTCGTGGGCCATTCCGCCAAATGGGTGCCATTTGCTTGTGGTAGCTCTGCCAAATTAAACTGTTTTAAAAATCTTTTTTTTTTTATAACACTGAATTTAATTACACATATATTTAACTGTTTAAAATGTGTACTAGTCCTTATCAGGCAATGTAATATCTTTTCTTTTCTTTTACAAGGTTTTTAAGTGAAAGATGGTTGCATTTGTCTCAGTCCTGTTACTGAAACTCGTGACATTTAAAGAGCATATTTAAAACATGTCAGTTCATTTTTTTGCTTCCCCCAAGAAAGTGTGTATTTTAAATTCATGCATTTCAACAATTAAAACATAGATTTATTTAACTCGTTTTAATGGTAAAATTTGTGCTCCCATTTGTGTAACATCCAACGCATTTTTTTAATCTTCACATAAGTATTTAGACATATTTCATGAGGCTCTGATTTTCTGCAGCACTCATCATTAGATTGGCTTCCTGTTAGTATGTTAGTCACATACAAATGATCTGAAATGTCAACAACTTCAGTAATTTTAATGGTAAAACTTAGAAATCATTTGTTTAGTTGTATCAATTTAAAAAAAATCACATAACTCAGTTCCATATGAGTAACAGGACTGAAAGTAACAAGACTGTGTTTTTAGCATAAAATAAAAAAACAAAATAAATGAAATCTATCCATATGGGGTCTATGCTAATAGCATCAAGATACTGAGCTTATTCAAGTGATTTGCTAAGAATATGACTTTTTTTAAAAACAAATAACATCTAAAAAATAATTCAGGTGACAGGACAATACATTGTGATTGACCTTCTCAGTCATAGTTAGGATATCATCAAATATACAGAATAGAAAATGAGAAAACCTAATATTGGTCTTCCCATGGCCTTCAGAACTTGGAAATGATGCATCTTTGTTGTTGAACATGTGACTTGGGGAATGTTCCAAATGTTTTAGAGAGGAGTATGTGTTAGGATAACAGGACTGAGTGAAAACCTGGGGGACACAAATAAAATGTGCATTTTCAGTAAATATTATGGGTTTCTTCTGAAAAAAATTTATTTGAAGCAGAGATGGAATATGGATTCACACATCAGTACAAAAAAAGAAAAAAATACTTCCCAATTTTAATATTTTATTACATGGTAAAGTTATGTATTAGGGATCAAGGACATGTAAGAAATGGTATTTCTTCAGCATTCTAGGTAGTTTTTATGAATGTTTTAAATTATATATCTTAAATTTACAGTTAGATCAATGTGCAGGACACTTTGCTTAATATTAAAATGTATTAATTTTTATGCATACTTATACTATATAAACTGTCCTGGGGACAGAAATGGCACCCATTTGGCGGAATGGCTATAGTAGAGAATGCTTTTGCTTTCAAATGTAGCCTAACTCTCTAACGACCTTGCAAACTCAAATAGCCCTAAGTAGTTTGCAACCAAAAGTTTGGTCACCCCTGCGTCATTCCCAAGCAACAAATCCAGCATTAAATAATGCTTTTGCGCTAACTTATCTGCTGTTTCTGTTGAATCACTGCTGCTATTGTTGCATTGTATATTGAAAGAAAGACACCTGTGCATCGTGCGCAGTGGGCTGGGTGTGAGTGGCTACAGGCCGCAGCTGGACCCATACACAGTACACAGATTACTTATCATCTGTGTACTAGGAAGGATATCATGTCCAAATGAAACAAATAACAATCATTGGTTTTTAGGTCCCAGTTAAGTTGCAGTTGATGGTTAAATTGAATCATTGTGCCATCAAATTTGTGACTTGAGTCAAACTTCAGTCCTAAAAGACACACAGGATGAGTCTTTCCTAAGACCTATTCATATTTACCATGGGGGTCCACTTTGGCATGCGTTACATAAAAATTCTCATCCGCCCATGCCAGTGATGGTCCACACAGACAGCTCAGCGTATGTCCGCGTGCAGCCCAAAATTTGTTTTTCATGGAAAGTGTGCTTGAATGCGCATGCTCTACTATATAATTGGTTGCTCCACTCTCCAGTGCAGTTGGTACAACAGACTTCTTTTTGTTTGGTTTTTGTTTTTAAAATAAATTTAAAAAATTTTTTTAAAATAAAATAAAGTTTTCCTACCCAGATTGTCTCGGTGTGACAGCTGGCAGTGTTGGTTGTCAACAATCCTTTTTAGGTTAGGCTGTACTCCTCGGCAGCCTCTCAGTGTATAATAGAGCAATGTTTTGTGCAGTCTACATGGCGCAGGTTTTTGCATCAAACAGTAATCTTGTGCTGCGGTTTGGCCTTTCTTTTACATGACAAAGGCATGCTGGCACCCCTGAAATGCAAACTTTTGAAACCAGGTTCTAGAGTGTAATCTTTTGAAAATGCAACCTTCTTTTCGGCTGTGTGAACTGGCAAAATGGAAAGCCTGTGAAAGCAGTGATTAAGCTAATGTTGGCACAAGTCAGTGCATTATGCAGTAGGCAATACCAAACTCAGATTAAATACTCCACAGTGCACCCAAGCAAGTGGAGTGTGACCACAGGCTATTGAGGCAAATTTTAGCGTTTCCAGTATAATTTCAGAGGTCAAATTTAAGTTTCTTTAATTTGTGGCTCTTATTAGGGCTAAGCAGCAACAAAAAGTAAACAATCTGGCAGCTCCTACGGTGTGTCATTACAGAGTTACACCGCCAACTACCAGCCTGGCAAGCATACTACAGCACTTTTGGTTGTTCATGTAAACTAGAAAATTCGTTTTTTTTTTTTTAACCCAAAGGGAAGACTTACCTGTTTTTAGCAGGGTTACTCTCGTCAAAACATTTCCTTGATTGTAGTGGCAACATTGGCTCAAAAAAAAAAAAAAAAAAAGATAAAAGAAGCATAGTCACTGAACTTCCTCTGGTATCTTATTTTTTTTTTAAGCTGCAATCTGCACTGCATGTGAAGCTGGTGTGGGACGTTTTTTTCAGTATAAATGAAACCGCACTCGTGTCCGCAGCCGCCTGTAAATGTGCAAAGTATGGAAGGGCCTTCAGGCAGCTTGAATAGCCAAAGTCGTTAGTGTGTTTCATGGAAAAACACTTAAATGGCTTTAAAAACTACCAAGTTTAACCAATGTACATAAAGACGTAAGTGAAAAGCAAAGGAAACTGTATTTCCTTTGGTGTTACTGCAGGTGGAAGGAGAACGTGTTCCCAGGGATGCAGGACATCCTCACTACCCTTTCAACGACCCCTACTGACGACTCATAGGACAACCTGAATTTGTGCCTTCAACAACCTTACCCTCTCACATCACTAATAAATGTTCTGGATCCCGACATTACAGTTTGTCTTCAGATTGTCAAATCCTGCACGTATTGTTAGAACATTTCCTGTTATTTTTGGTGATCAAGAAAGTCTAGTATGACTGTATGCATACTGTATGTGTTATTTTTTAAATAAACATTTTGTTACTTTACTTTTCAGACGTCTTTATTTAACCAGCTATCATTTATGAAAGAACTTCTTTCATGTTGGACAAGGAGTACTGAACTATAAATGTCTATCAGTCTGGAGTCAAACACTACATTTCAAACTATGATGCAGAAGATATGCATTTTGTTATTCACTCTAGCAATTTAAAATATCCAATATATTGAAATGTAATTGTCAACAGATAATTTTTCTTTCAACTTTCTTTCAAACACTCAAGGTTATGTATGGATTTATTTAAACCCATGCATTAAAACAGACTGACAGACAAGATGTTGTAACACTGTTAATCATTATTTCCCCTGAATTTACATGTTTACACCATTTGCATTCAATACAGTACTCCCTGTCAAACTCTACAATAAACTGTTGGACATGAACATTCACCGAGGCATGTGCCATTGGATCCTACACTTATAAACAGACAGCAAAGAGTTAAGGTGGGTGACAAACTATCAGGCCCCTGGACTCTCAACAAAGGAGCCCCCCCAAGGCTGCATACTGTCACCTCTGCTATTCTCTCTGCACCAATGGCCACACATTTCAACAACGCAGCTCAGAGAAGTTCTTCAGATATGTGGAAGACAAAACAGTCGGGCAAATATCAAACAATGAATGCATTATGTGTACTGATGTGATGTAACCTGAAGCAGTGCCCAAACTATCGTACCAAAACCGCAAACCACCAGCCTTAGCTGTGTGGCAATTAAAGTTCTACTCTTTTCAATTCTCTCCTTGTTCTATTCAGGGAGTTTATTTCATTCAAATCACTTAATGAATTACAGAATAATCCAGTTCATACAAAAAAAAGGCTTAACACTGACAATAAAAGATACCATAATACTTTCCATAGAAAAAAAGTATTGTCAAAATGTGGTCTTATAAGCACATGTCAATGTCTCTTCCTCCACACATGGGGATTCAGTAATTCCAGACATTCAGTACCAGAGGTCAGATGTGGCGGAAGTCTCTCAACTGTTGCAGCACCTCCTTTTAGGCTTCCTCCACTGTCAGTTTGGGCGTCTGTGCTTGCAAATGTACTGTGGACAGATTGTAGAAATGTTGTAGACAAACTAATGTGTGAATCATCTCCAGGTTTCTAAAAAAAAAAATTCTATTTAATGCAGTTTAAAATTTGGAATGTAATACCAGTTTAAAGGATGTGTGACTTTTGTAAGTTGTACTTGTCTGTCTCATGACAATGACTGATTTTCAACTCCATTGATAAAAAAGACCAGTTACATCACGGTCTGTGAATACAGTGATGCTGTGTGCAATAAATGTCCCATCATGCAATGAGATACATATGGTGAAAAAATGTCTATTCTTCTACAAATAGGATCTTTAACCAATGAGGCTCCACATTGTGTGTGTATGAATAAGTATGCTTTACCTCCATGGTGTCTTCCAGCGTGGTGTACCTGTAGTTTGGTGGTTCCAGGCTCTGCACCAGGCTGGAGTGAAGATGTCTGCTGCTTTCAATGAACCGCTTCGTCATGGCAAGTTGCTGCTTTAGCAATTCGTTGAGTGTAAATGCAGCTGGATTGAGGGTGCTAAGGGCTGAGGGAGCAACGTTGAACACACAAAAACAAAATCAGAAACATTGCTTCAGCACTCCCTAACAAAGAGCACAGTAACTGGATTTGTGGCAAATACGTATTATTTGTTAAGGAGTCTGCCACAAACCTTGCTTAGTAACTTAAACTGTACTTAGGTTGTTAGTGAAGATTCTCAGTCATCCAGGTTAAGGTAATTTCAAGTGCTTTATCTAAGGCAACTGGACTTTAAGAACCTTGAAGATGTTTCATCTCTCATTCAAGAGGCTCCCTAAGTTCTACATGTCTTCAAGAAACTAAAGCGAGTCCAGTTGTCTACTGAAAAACACTTAGAATGCACTGATGTTTTTTAACTGTTTCTTCATTGTTTATTGTATGGTTGAGTACGAGCCCCACCCATAAATCGGTTTGATGATATCATCCGTCAGTATTGCCTATCACAGATAAAATGGTACTGACGTATATGTTCCCTGATGTGCACCAATATAGAAACTGTTTTAAAGGCCAGAATAAAAGCTTAGACTAGTTATTTAACATAGTGTAATTATGTGCAGTATATCGAATGATGTATCAGGTAGTTTTCTTGCTCCCCAGTATCTGTTTCAGCATAAAGCCCAAAAAGTCCATATCAGTCAGGCCAAAGTTATATTGCTGATTTTATTACTTTCATTGCTGATTTTACACTATTGCTAGCCTTGAGTGGCATGAAAGGTACCATCAAATAAACTGTATTATTACTTATAGTACCAATAATGTAAGGTAAGTAAATGAAATTTTTTGAAAGGCAACTTTTAGTATCTCAAGATACAGGTGCAGTCTCATGCTATTTCTTATTCCATAATTATCCTTTCATTTACTCCACCAATGTCCTTTCTCTAATAAACAGCATTGTACTTTATAGTTTTTGGGCCGGAATCCAAAAACATTGTGTATTGTTTATTATTTTTTTGAAAGTATAGGCTGAATCAACTGCAACAAGTAATCCTGCAATATTCAACAGCATTTCACTAGTACATGGTTCAATGGCAGCCAATTCAAGTGGCCTCACTTAAGTCCATCAGAGAACCACTCATTTTCACAATTCACAACTTTTGCATCAACCTTGTTGAAACCTAGTGGACTGTAGACTGCACCTGTGCAGAGGTGGGTTTTCTCTCAGGGTGCTTTCTAGTCTTCTCTGTGTTCATGTCACACTTTGTTCTGTTTTATTACTTCTTACCTTCCACCATTTCTGCGTTAAGAGTATGACTGACCACTGGGGTGGGGTCCATGTAGGCCATGCTCAATGCAGAAGCCAAAGGCAAAGGTGCCATACCTACAGCAGAAGGGGAGCCACAAATTAAAAAAAACAAAAAAAAAAAAACAACAACACTGAGCTTGGACCTCTCTACAGTCTAAATGTCAATACTGAATGAATCCATAAAACTTTATGATTGCAGTGAAGAAAAGTTACAATTGTAATGGTAAGAAACAGCTGTAAAACATATACTAATGCCATGTATGGCAGACTAACCGGTAGGCCATGTGGAAACGAGTGGATCAGGCTGAGTCTGTACTGCAGCCTCTTTTAAAACCTTTCTTGTTGAAGCACGTCTCTTTGATTCTTCATGTGAAACAGAGGTACTGGAAGATCGGGTGTTACTGCTTCTGCTGAGTGTTGAACTGCAATCTGAGGTCCAGGAGGAGTAGGAGCAACTTGTGTCTGAGAAAGTGTTCGAGTAATCGTCCGCTACTCTCTCATGCAACATGTTTGAATCAGAGGCCTCCTCTTTGACCTCCAACCCCACCTCCTCTTCATCTCCAAGTCTTTGCAAGTGCTCTGAAATCTGGCTGGCACTGTAATCTGGCTCTATTGTGCTCTCACTCTCAAAATCACTTTGGTAATCCAGCACATCCTCTTCCTCCTCCTGCCGCTGCTGTTTGTCTGTCTTCTCCTTTAATACTGGGGATCCAGGAACAGAGTCACTGACTTCGATTTCTCTCTGGCAGCAGGAAGAAAGCAACCACATCAGTCTAAGGACTCCTTCAGGGCATTCCACAAGACCCATTAACAAGAGGAAAGGTTACCAAATTTTACCATTATTCCTTAGACATTTTGCCAACTAGTGGCTGTAAAAGAATGGTGATTTGAATTCTGCTGGTATCATTTAAACAACAATTATCTCCCAGTATGATCAAGTGTAGACAGACCTATAATTTAATCAAATCAAGTAAGTCTCACCGTGATCATCTGATTGCTACAGCACGTGTACTTACAAGAACTGGGATAAGGGATTGCATTAGTTTCTCTGCACCAGCTGCCTGTGAAGTCCAGAATAAAATTCGAATTCCCCTCCTCACCTACAAAGTTAGCCTGGGCCTAGAACAGAGACTCTGTTCACTCCACCGAGTGTACCTGATTCGCTTGGTCTGGCATTGTCTCCACTTTGAGCGATTCTAAGAGGGAGGGGATTAGATTTTCCCTAACCCTTCCTTGATGGCCGTTCTACTTTTCAAATTTATGGTGCGTTCCATTTGATCTTGGAAGTCTGAATTTCCAAGTTCACAGTTGGATACGTCATCAGGAACGCCCCCTGAATCTGAAAATCCAACTGGGAAACTGAGGAACTTCAGTATGCCCAAGATCAAAATCCAACATGGCAGCTCCGTGCATTAACAATGAGAAAGATGCACATTACACTGTTCATTAGCCAATAAGTCATGTTTTTGTGTCGTTAAATCAGTCAAACTGACAGTATCGTTCAACTTCCATCTGTGAACACGTTGTTTTGTTGCTTTGGCATGCAAAAACTATCAGTGTGTTGTTATTAGTTGGTAGCTAACAGTGCTAACAACTACAATAGCTGACAATGGCTCCTTGTAACTGAAACAGGGTAAACTCAGGTTTGATGTCACTCCTACGTCCAAATTCCGACTTCCGAGGTAAATGGAATGCAGCATTAATCAGCACAGACTGTCATTATGTTGCCAGGGGGAGTTTCGCCTACTGTGGCGTGTGTGTGCAAAGGAGTCTGGCTAAGAGACAACCAAAATCCAAAAATCTCACCACAAGCTGTTAAAAAAAATGACATACATGTTACTGTGACTGAGATTCTGACCTACCATGCATTGTGGTAAAAGACAAATGTTTTTTGCTTAAAATCACATCACATTTTCACCGTGAGAAGACAGCAGGACCTACAGCAGTAATGTGACTTTGTCCATGTTCCATTTATGCCTGTTACTAACTTGATAGTTCTAAAGCACTAAAAGCTCTGGACCCCATAAATGATAAATGGGCAGGAGGTGTAGTGAGGAGCATGGAGAAGGAAGACTGAAGTTCAGGAGGGTGTGCAGGGATGAACGAAGGCAAAGACACACCGATGTGCAAGGTCATGGAGAGCCTTGACAGTGGAAGGGGAAGTGGGGAACCAGTGAAGTTGTTGGACAGGGGTGATGTGTTATATGGAAAGTGTTCTGGTAATGATGTGGACAGCAGAGTTCTAAACTAACTGAAGTTTATGGAGGGGCTTGAGCAGAAGACCAGAGAGTTACAGTAATTAGTGTGGGAGCTGACCAGGACGTTGATGAGGATGGCAGTAGTTTTAGGTGTGAGAGATGGACGGTTAGAAGTAAGCAGACAGAGTGATATTAATGATGTGTGCTTCAAATGATCATGTGCTGTCAAGGATGACACCATGACTCGACATAGGGGGAGGGGGGAACTAAGAAGTTGTCATTGATAAACTGTGACCCGGTCTTCTGGTGGCTGTGTTACTGTGTATCTTGAATTTGTGTGTCTTGGCTTTTGACTGCCTTTTTTAATAAAGGTATTTTTTGTCTTTTTTTAAACCTTCTTCACAAAACAGAACAGCAGAGGATTTGGACAGGAAATGGGGAAGAGAGAAAGTGAATGACACCCAGCAAATGGGCAGGGGTGGAATCGAACATGTGGTTGCTGCAGCACGGATGCAGCTTCTGTACATGGAGCGCCAGCTTTTGAATGTCTTTGCCCTAATCAATTGCTTTTGGACTACCTAATTGATATATTCTGGCTTTGACCCACACATTGGCTGAGACAACAAATTAAAAACATGGCTGTGAAAAAATGAGGACAATAAGCCGGCTGGCTAGCTAGTTTAGCCCAGCTAGCCTAGCTTGGCCGTTAACCGGACAGAAGTGACCGGACAAATCTGCCTGCAAGACACCTGAAGGTCTGCACACAGACACTTGAACAGAACCTTGTACAAAAGAAGCTGGTAAGCCTGCTGGCTGGTCTGGACCGGCCAGCTTAGCCTGGCTATGTACTGACTTGACTGCGTTGCTCCTGGTAACCTTGCAACGGTCGCAACTTTGCTTCAGACTTCTGCAGTCTCTCAGCCTGGTCTAAGAAGCAAGATGCAACAAAAAAGGCAAGTACAATCACTGACAAGAAAGCAGAAGACATAAAGAAATCTCTAAACATTACGTCTGGAGAGATTTCAAACATTTCCAAACAACACAAAAAGTGATTGTGGATTTTGGGGGGGAAATAAAGGATCTGAAAAGAAAAAAAAGTTGAAAAGGTCAGAAAGATATCCATGCTGTAGACTGTAGGAAATTAACCTAAGAAGCTGAAGAGTTGGTTTGATTCAAATAAACTAACACTAAATTAAAGTAAAACTAAATTTATATTTGGTAATCCTTTAGCTAAACCAAACAAGAAACTCTAAAAATAGAAAATAAATTATGTTGGAAACCACATATAAATTAAATTAAAGCAAAAATATCTAAGTAAATTGCAATATTATATAAAGTTAAAGATCTCCTGAATCAACCATCATTATATATCCTGTACTGTTCCTTCATTCTCCCATACATCACCTACTGTGTAGAAGTGTGAGGGAACACATACAAAACAAATACACATCCAATTTTCATACTCTAAAAAGGTGCTATAATAATTGTAAATAAAACCACTTACAGAGAACCAACAAATACACTCTTTATTAAACTAAAAACATTAAAATTTAAGCATGTGGTTGGCTTCAAAACTATTCGAAGCATGTACAGAATAAAAGCAGTTACCATACAGTATCAAAAAAGTTTTTTCAAATGATGGAATCCAAACACAATCTAAGAGGAATGTGTTCCAAAAACTGTTAGTGAGGACAAATACAAAACTGCACTGTACAACAATAAAGGGAGTTACTCCGGAACAACTGTAGTGAAGAAATGGAAACATGTAGAACATAAAGTTTAACATCTTTAAAACTAACACATTGCACAGATATAGGATGGATGAAATGGAATAATTTGGTACAGGATAAGCAGGGTGCCTTTTTACATAAAACTAGTATTAGTATTAATTAAATACTCGCATATAGCTAGCACATTGTTATTTACTTTTACTATTCCCTACATAGATTTTTACTATTATAGTACTGATTGTTTTTCTATTGCTGTTTCTCTTACTTAATGCTCCAGTTGTAAGATTTAGGAGCATCTACTGGTAAAATATAGTACAAATGGAATATTTATAGGTATGTTATTGTTAGTCTATAGTCACCTGAAATAAAAATTGTAAAAACTTCATTACCTTAGATTTAAGTGGCAGTAGGCAGTTTATTTTTGGTGTCATCATGTTAAAATTCCATAATAAACTTCCAGCATATTTTAATTCATTTGGTCTGAAAGAACACTAGACTTCATCACCTCTCCTTTACTCTGTATTCAGATGTGACAAGCTATTTTGGGCCAATCACTGTAATTTCAGAAAGTGTGTGTTCCAATGGGCTGCTCTACACTATGCCTCTTAGTGACAGGTGATGTCACTACAAGCTGATTGGCTGTTGATACAGGTGACGTGGCATACGTTCTAAAACTGGCCTATGGCAACAATACAGTGTCTGCAGGCAACATCGTCAACCAGCTTGAGTTGACCTGAGATGGACCTGTTTACGCCGCTGCAATTGTTTCTGCTCCTTGTGAATCTTTGGTGTAAAGTAGGCTTAAAATAGAGAGCTACTACAAACAAAGCAAAATGTGAGCCAGAGTAAAAACAGGGAGGGGAGAGGGCAGCAGTGTTGAGTCTCATGCTACAGCTAGCTTGATTTCCAAATGTTGCCTACTCCAGCTTTAACCTTCTATATCTACAGAGGGAGTAGCTCCTTTTCCACAGAGTCCACCATGTATTTCAGTAGGTCAGAATGGACAAACCAAACACTGACCTTTCACATTTTTATATGTTTTGGAACCACCGTACGTTCTCATACACGCTTGGAGTTGTGGAGTGAGAGAAGGATATTCAGTTGCATGCAATCTGCAACTTCACCACTAGATATCATTAAATATAACACAATGGACCTTTAAAGTGGAGATGAAACATGGAATAACTTGACTGTAGTTTGTTTGATTTTTACCTAAGGCAACAGATGGCAACGAATTCAAACTTTATATTTGTGTAGTGTCGCTAGAAAACTAGATAGTAATTCAATCTTTCATCGATAGGGCGCTGCCATCTCAGACAAGCTAAGCGGTGATGTCACTGTTATATTTCTGGTTTGACTCTGTCAGGGGATACATAGCGGACATAGGTTGCATTGCTGGAAGCAGTTGAACCATCCTAGCTGACAAATTGGAGTTTGAAAACGCAAGAGAGCAACCATTACAAAGGTAGTGAGAAGTAAACTTGATAAGTTATTTTCTCCAAGGCAAGACTAACTTAAAAAAATAACTTTTCACCAAGTTTACTTCTCATAACCTTCGTAATGGTTTCTCTCGTGTTTGCATGTCCATAGGAGTAATCCCAAATTCCAATTCGTCCATTAAAACAGCACCACACCCTGCAATGCAACGTACATTCCCCCACAAGCAGAACCAGAACCATACCATTCGATAAGTCCAGTAGGCTCCTGTGGACAGCCTAGATGCTATTTTTGTAGGTGTAGTAATCATTTTTAGCAATTATTAATACATTTTACAACAAAGTAGCATCTACATAAACAATTGAGGTCTTTCACATGAGCTCAATTTAAATAATAATCAGTTACTTGGTGTTTAAAATAAAAGAAAATGGTAACTTTATTACCCAGACTTCTACTGAAACATGTAACAGCTACTTTGCTTTCTACTTTTCACCTGCATGTGTTTGCAACTTTTATGTTTTTTCGATACAAATAATAAGTGTAATCTAACCTTTGGTTATGTTCATTTTTGGGTTTGTTTAATTTTAGTGTTGCTCTGTGTCTGCTGGCTGTACAAATAAACAACTGTTTGCAGACGTAAGCCATATCAGCTTTGAAATTTAATATTTTCAGCATTGTGTTTTCAGCCCCCCGCCCCCCCCCCAAATTACATTACTTACCTCTTTTCCTTGTATTTTCTCAGTAAAACCAAGGTTAGCAGGGACAGGACTGTCCAGTGTCATCACATTTATCTTGAAGTCTGCAATAATACCAGACCATAAGGACTTTTTAAAATGATAACCTTTATAAACAGAACTCTCATCAACACATTAAATGTAAACCCAGATTCAAAAGCTCTTCAGCCTAACTTTAACTATATTGTCAGGAGACGGTTAGCTCAACTTAGCATAGAATTCAGACAAGACTCCATGAGGAGACTGTGCCAGGGCAAGACAATAATCCACTACGCTTTGACAAACAAGTTATAACATGTAAATTAGGTAGCTATGAAAGTGGTAGTTGGTTAATTTTGTTACATTTGGAAATATCCAGATGAGCAGATTCATCCTTTTTTCAGTCTTTACACTAAGATAAAGTACCCATTTCCTGGCTTTAGGTTCATAGATATAATGGAATGTGATCATTTATACTTGCTTTTGATATCAATTTTGACAATCGTTTTGAAATCAAATGCTCCAAAAACACCTGTTGAGAACATTCCATATTTAAACAAATTCAAAGGTAACAGGTGATAGTATCACGACTGGGAATGAAAGGAGCATCCTCCAAAAAATCAGTTGTTCACAAGCAAGAATCGGAAGTTCTACACTTTGTGAAACACACTTTTCCAAGGGATATTACTACATGGATTGGGGAACACTTCTCAAACTTGTCAGTAGACCCAATTTATTTGCAAATAATTGCATTCTGTTTATGTTTAACACAGTGTCACAGCTTTATGGGATCGGGATTGTCTTGTTAAAGCATAAGGTATCAAACATACATTTAAGGCACCTTGTAAGCAATTTTTAGATTGTTGTATCAGCGACTGATGTCATAAAATGTCATAATACCATTATACGCTTAAATGTGGTGCTTCTCAAAGCCTGGCTGTATAATTCAACCCCAAAAGGTTGTCTATATATTTAAAATGATGCATGTTATAAACTTGTGATGCTGACACAGCAACTGGTATTTGTCCTATTTTCTGTTTATCTTAATGCTACAAAAAGTTGATTTACAGTATGTACCTTGTTTTCCATCTAGGGTGCCTGAGATGCAAAATGAAAAATAAGCAATTACTGAAAAATAAAAATATTTTCCCTTTTTGTATGCAAAATGATGGCTGAGCATCTGACCTTAACAAAAATTTGGAGAGACTGGTATAAATTATACACACAGAGGGGAACACAAACTGCCATCTCTCCTGATTTTGTTTTTACTCCCTATTGAACTTCTTACCTTCAGAAGATACTGCACTTATCTGACTGTGGGCATCATCAGAGCCAGGCCCAACAGGAAAGAGTTCCTCCAGTGAGAGTACCTCACAGCGGTGTGACATGGAGGAAAAGGAATCCTGCAGACTATCCATCCAATCAGGGGAGTTGTGGCTCCCCACAGGAGAAGGGGAGACACAGGGTGGACAGGGGGATTGGGAAAGCACAGAGGGGCTGAAGTGGGCCTGAGACTGACCGGTGAACCGAAAAGGAGAGCTGCGGTGAGAAGGAGAGGCAGGGGAATGTGTTGGGGAATGTGTTGGGGCTGTGTTGGATGTTGATGGGGGAGAGACAGCAGTGGGGGGAGGTGTGGAGTGGACCTGCCGACTGCTTTTTGGCAATATCTGGAAGAGTAAAGAAAAAAGGATTGTTCTGAACTGAATGAACCGTATCTGTTAACCATGGACTTTCTGCATGATTCAACAAGTTCAATTTTTTTTCAAAAGAAAATATGTAAGGAATTGTGACTGAGATTAAAGACTTTTATGTCAATTTGGAGAAAAGGCATTTGCTGTAAAGGGAGGAAAAGTTTAGAGTGGATAAGTACCTTGTCCATTGTTCTTATGGAAGAGGGTCTCTCGTGAATTAAGAGGCTATTGTCTATTAAATCCAGTGTGCCTCCCAGCAGAGTCCTCATGTCCTCTCCATCACTTTTAACACTCACACCACTCCCTACTCTCAGTGACTTTGTCCTTGAAACCCCATAAGGGACAACTGCATCATCAGCTCTGGACTTGGGCCTGACGCTAGTATCTGGGTCTTGTGGCGACCTAGTAGCAGCAGAGTTATGACAGTTCACAGCTACTGTTGTGTTCTTCTTGGGGAAACGTTTCTCCTTCAGGCACTGGTCACTGCTGGACTGTGCTGAGAATTGAACGGAGGCTTCCAGAGACTGTCCAGCCTGCTTGCAGCTACGGATGGAGCTCTCAATTTGAGCCAGTCTATGCAAAACAGCAGTCTGAGAGCCTCGCAGGGAAGATGAAAAGTTTCTGATAAGAAGGGAAACAGGGAGGAATGAACTGAGTTTCAGTATTAGGGGGGACTGTTAGATCTGGAAATATTTTGAAGAGAAACACATGGTTGAGTGATAGTAAAAATATTCAATCTAACACTCATAACACTTGTTTCTCTTATATGCACAGAACTATACCTGGGTTCCGGCACCTGATGCATTTGGCTCTTGCTGACAGGTGACTGGGTGCTAATGGTTGGAGGTGGTGGAGCCTTCTTCAAAAATCTACTCCCTCCTCCACACAGAGGGCTCTGTGGTCTGAGATGCTGGCAAAAGAAAACAAAGAGAGATCCAATGGGCCTGGCAATAAATCATCTGATTACCAGGCTAGGCTAAGACAATATTACAGAGAGGAAGCATGTTGTCGAATTTGACTTTTCCTGAACCACACAGCATCAACAAGCAATATGTGTACAACAAAGCAGTTTACCTCGGTAAACTCCTCTACCCCTGTCTTAGTCCTCCCAGCTGCAGCAGAGCCCAGGGTGTCCGCTCCACGCTCAGGAGGTGAGCTGACCGAGGACAGGTCACTCAGATCCGACAGTAAGGTGGATTTATTTGGGGGAACAGATCTACTTTTCACAGACCCACCAACTACACCCTGTAGAAGGGAACGGAAAGAAAAATGTCTGTTGTTACGTGTGTTAACGCGTATTCGAAAGTCACGTCACAGTTTCTTCAAATGTGTTAGACGTTTGAAAACTACTGCATGTAACGTTACACGTGTTTTGGATGTAGATCCCTGCACGGACTCCACATCCCCGCTATTGTTCCTGTTGGCTGACAGCAACGCCTGAGCCCGATCCAGAGCCGAGCTTCGACCAGCTCGTTTCCACATCTTTAACAAAGTAGCCACGTATTATTCCATATGCTATGATGTAGGCGTTAACGTTGCATGTTCACGTGGCATTTTAACAGTGTCTGACAACATCTGAGGGTATTCCGTCCTGCGTTGGAGACCGTTGGTGTCCTCTCCCGTGTTTTTTTTTAACAACAGTCGGCGTTCTTCCTCTTCTTCTACTTCTGCTGCTGCTTCTTCTTTTATTCTTCTTTAAAAAAAAAAATCTTCTTCTTCTTTGGTTTTTACTGGCGGGTTGCAAACCAGCTTACAGATGCATTACCGCCACCTACTGGACTGGAGTGTGGATCAGGAGCTTAAGTAGTTTAAAAAAACAGAGAAGCTAAATCCTTTCTATTATTCCTGTATATTTTAGGTAATTCAGGCTTTTCCAAGCAGGTGTCCTTCTTCTTCTTCTTCTTCTTCTTCTTTAAATTTAATGGCGGGTCACCAACCAACGTTTCTAGGTGCATACCGCCACCGACTGTACCGGATGTGTAAACTCGGGGCTTAATGTAGCCTAATACAGGTTACATCCTAACGTTAACTTAAGAGAAAGGAAAACAACCAAATAAATAAACAAATAGATAAAACAATATCCAATGAACCAGCCCCGAATCTCTGAGGAAAATAAGGAGTACCTTGCAGCAGTCGTACGTATGCATTGATGCAGCGTCGTTTATGTTACATATCTGGCTCACGCTATAGACTTCTTCTTTAGTATTCATTGGCGGTTGGGAAGCCATCTTAGAGGTGCATTCTTGCCATCTATTGGACTGGAATAGGAACAAGAGATTTGGCAGGAAAAAAAGAGAAAATATAATATAATATTCCTGTTGTTTTCAAAAAACAGGGGATCTTTGTACTTTCCTTGATGTCTTACCTAACATATTTCCCAATGTTATGTTTTCCATTTGCTGCCATCAGTTTCATCCTTTCCTCATCATACCTGTTGCATTCTATCAGTAGGCCTACATGTTTGACAGTTTCTAATTTATTGCTGTGTGCCCAGTCCAGTGGGTGCTTGCCTATAGGGAATGATTTAGATCAGTATCCTTAAACGGGTAGTGTTGGATTTGCGCTCCTACCCTCTCTTGTCTGTGTGTGAGCCAAATCCTGTGTGTTCTTTAATGAAGCAATAGGAGAAGATATTCGGTCTCAAATACTGGTTTATTTAGCAGTAAAAGAATAAAGCATACAGAGCTCTGGGTCTGAGTCTTCCTGTCCCTGA
>JAPQLA010000020.1:2650320-2667952 GCA_029822935.1 Naso vlamingii
TTCTGTTTCTTTGATTATAGCATAGTTACATCGGTTAAAAAAAGTCGTGGTCTGGATTTCACTCGAGGCGATGTGACAGCTTTTAAATCAGTCGCTCCTCCCAGAGGTGCGCTGCGCACAGCAACATTTGTCCTGCCACCACTGCAACTCAGTATTTGACTTATATAAAAATAACAGTGACAGGGAAACTATGATGTTCACATGTAGTCCGTGGATCACATGCATGCCGAACCGTGGAGGGCGATCCGAACGGGACACGGATCAGCTGCGGTTCGTTGCACTCCTAATAGTCAGTCAAGTCAGATGCCAAAAGAAGGGGTAAGAAATCGCTGCCTCTGAAGACAGCGTTGTACTGTCGCAGACAGGGTCAGCAGAAAAATGTTTTTTAGCAAACACAGGGCTCCAGACTGCGGCCAAATGGTCATGTTGTGCGACCATTTTTTGAGACAGCGCAAGTAGTTGTGTAACCTACTTGCGCTGTCTCAAAAAATGGTCCTAGTGCGGCCTGCAAACTTGTCAACATTCCATTTTTTCCATGTTAAAAAAAAAAAGAGGGAGGGAGTCCAGAGGTGTAGGCCTATGGATGGGATCACACTAAGACCCGTCTCACTAGGCGCAGCTGCTCCAAAAACGCCATCTGAGTGGAGAAAAAAAAGCTGGGAGTGGCTGATGGTCTTGTTGGGGCTGTAACTCTGGAGCCATCGGTTATGAAGGGGTGAAGTTTTTGAGAGGTGGCGTTCAGTCCTGCCCCCCTTGGTCTAAGCCAAATCCCCTTTAAAAAAGTGGGGAAACGGCCGCAGGAGCTCAGTGGCAGCACTGTGGGAGTGGGAGGCTGTGAAGTGACATTGACATGCACTGTGACTCTTCGTTTTGAGCGTCTTAAGATATGTATTTTTTTAACTTATACGCGCGTCAAAGATGACAGCTGATCACATCTTTATCAGCTGTCAATCATTTCAACAGCTGTTTGTGTGGGCACATCTGTACTGTAATATTAGGCACACAGTTACCAGAGTTTATCTCTCTGTAATGTTACCTGATCAGTAAACATCTGCACTGAATAAAAAGCTGCATGCTGTATTTAAGCTGTACACTGTAAGCAGAGGCACACAAATAATTTTTACTGATAAGAAACGTTTATATTTTTGATTTATTAGAAAATTTAGATTTGGTTACTTTTGTCAAGGCTCAATTGCCAGCCATGCAAGTGACTTTTTTTTTTTTTTTTTTTTTTAACTGGCAAACAGATCCACCTACTCTCTGACTTTTTTCCATTAAAAAATCAGAATCCATAACAGTTCACATGGAAAGTAACAACTCATGGAAAGAAAACTATTTCTAACAAATGCAGAAAGTAGAAATTTGCGTCGCAGGTCAATTTAAGGTGTGGCCCCTAAATTTTTAGCCTGCGCCTCTGAAAATTTTCAGTAAGGGGCTACAGTGCTCTTAGTTTTTAAAAAAAGTTAGTCTGCAGCTCTCCCACATATTTAAGTGCTTGCCTAAAAATCAATATATGTTCAATTGTATGCAAAATTTATGATTTTTTCACCGCTTTAGTTTACAGCCAGACAGCCGTTTAAGACTATTTTTCCCCCGCCCACACCTCACCCCATGTATATATGGTTATGTGTGCAGATATGTATGTATGTGCATATGTATATTTCTCTCTCCTCCCCTTAAACTGTTCATCCTCTTCATCCACCTCTTCATGTACTGTATATATATCATCATTATATTATATTATATTATATTATATTATATTATATTATATGCTGCAATATTGCAGTATTATATGATTTTATATGATTTTATGAATATTATAAATTATCAGGTTACATAATATAAAGTTATCATAGTCTAAATAATAATGTGACCCATACCCACACTGAATCTTTGGAGCTCCAGATATTTGTTTATGTACATATGCCCTTTCCCCCCCTCAAAGACAACTCATTTTTCATTATCAACACTGGCAACAACATATCATTAGCACTTAATATGATATCTTGGAATATAAGAGGAATCAGCTCCCCTGCAAAAAGGACCAAGGTATTGAATCGTATTCAAAAACTGAAATCAGACATTTGCCTTCTACAGGAAATCCACCTCTCAGAAACTCTCGGAAACTCGGGGTAAATTGATTGGTCGTGTCTCCATTTTGTTTAGTAAAAACACACCTTTTTCTCATAATTCAACGGAGTCAGATCCGGCATGACGTTTTAACAGCAACACTGAGAAAGACACCTTAACAATATAGCTAGAATCCACAGCCCCACCACAGACTCCCCCACCTTCTTTCACATCCTCCTCTTAGAACTAGCCAACTTTTTTCATTCCCATATCATTCATAGAGGTGATTTTAACTCTGTATGAATGCTAACTTTGACTGCTCCTCTACCTCAGTCCACCATAAGCCCTTCCGCTCCTCATCCACAATCAAACAATATATGTTAGATTGTGGACTGGCAGCTATCTGGAGACTTACACATTCCTAACAACAGAGAGTATTCATACCACTCCTCATAACACAAAACGTACTCCCACACTGACTATTTTCTGATCAACAGCTCACTCACACATAGAATATTAGAATTCAACATCATATTAAAATCCAACTCCCAGAGTTTCATTATTCCAGATCATGCTCCTATAGAGTGGCTAAGTCATGCTCCTTAAAGTGGACCCTATGGGACCTTATTTCAGAAAAAAATATGAATGGTAGTCAGTGGAAGGAGACCATTTTTTTTATCTTGTTGAATTTGTACCACCAATCAAATATGGTGTTTGTCAATTTAAAGATAATTTTGCAAGTCAAGAAAGTTGGAGTTTATTATACAATACTTAAGTATAAGACTTTGAAAAAACATATTTGGAAAGGCTGCATACCTGGTCGTTGCATAAGTGATGTAATGAGTGGACCCAATGGGCTATGACAGTCAATTCAAGATGGCGAATTTGCTTAGCTGCAGCTCTCAACATGCCCATGCTTTTTATAATTTATACCTCTTTTAACACATTTTCCCTTGTTCTGAAAGATCAAACACAACTGTGCAACAGTTAACGCCATGATAGCATTCTTGATGTATATTAAAACAAAAAAAAAAATACTCTTCTTTAAAAAAAAAAAAAAAAAATTAAAAAAAGAACATAACTCTCAGACACAGTCAACAACATTCTGAATTTGAAAAAAAAGGTAAACTTCTGGCTAATCAACTGAAACAACAAACTGAAAAATCCAATATATCATCAATAAAAGATACCCCTCTGGAAACAGCACAAGATCACACTGCAATAAATGATACATAATGACACTACTACAAACTATACACCCCAGATCATGACACCGTATCTGCAGAAGCCAACGATTTTCTGAGGAATGTCTCCTTAACGAAACTTTCTACAACACAGGCAGAGAATTTGGACAAACTGCTCTCCATAGATGAACTGAAGAAAGCACTACTACTCATGTCCAACAGCAAATCCCCAGATTTAGATAGTTACCCAGTAGAATTCTATAGACATTTCTAGCCCGCTCTCTCACCTTTATTTCTCAACATCTTCGAACATTTATTCTAATAGCTTTAACCATGGCCAAGAAAACCACACTCCTCAACTGGAAAGGCAGAACAAAATTACCATTTAACCATTGGCTCAACCTGTTAACAGACCACTTGAACCTGGAAAATCTCACATCAACCCTGAAAGACGATCTCATCTCATGCCATAACATTTAGACTCCTTTCCTGGAGTTCATCCAGAGCTGATTCCTCTACTTTGTCTTACTTATTAACATCTCCTCAAATATCCATAGGAACACTATATCCCACTATGTGCTTGCCCAACAATGCCACTCATAACTGATAACCCCCCGACCCAGCCTGCCAGCTTACCCATTTAGACAAACTCGGACTTGACTCTGATGTGGCTTTAATACTTCCTCTGGAGGCGGATTAGAGGCGGATCAAAACTGACCCTCAAATCAGCCTCTGGAACTTTAATTCAGACAGTGAGGCAGGGAAAAGGCGCACACAACCCGTCTTAAAAAGGCAATGTAAAAAGAGCTATTCTGTGCTCTCTGGTGCTCATTCTGTGATTTCAGCCGTCTCTGAACCTGTGAAAATGAAATGCGTCTTCATTTCCTTCAGTGACAAACTTCATAATGAAGGCATTTATAAATGGGAGAAAGTTGTTTGGAACGCCGTTCTACCCAAACCCCGGCACTGAAGTGGTAAGTCACTTATGACTCTGCCAAACTGGACACAAAGGTTACGAATTTGAATGCTTTCTGCTGTGTTTCTTGAGGAAAGTGACTAAATTATATGCTCTTTCTGCTGGAATTCTTCCACAGGACTACTTCTTTGACTCAAAGGTGTTGACAGATGGTGAGTTGGCACCCAATGACAGGTGCTGCAGGATCTGCGGAAAGATCGGACATTACATGAAGGACTGTCCAAAGAGACGCAGGTTGTCCCCTCTTCCTAAATGGAAAGATTTCTCTCACTTCAGTAGATTTCCAAGAAAAATTAAAAGAAGCACCTGAGAAGTAACAAATTTGTTAGAAATTCATACAGTTTTACTTCTGTTTTTTTTTCTCTCTTCAGTATACAGGGCTTAAAACTGCAGCCATTTTGTCACATTTTGAGACCATTTGTGGAGACAGTGGGACAAAATTTTGTACCCAGAAGCACCAGCGCAACTTGCAAATATGCACCGTTTTTTGTAATCAGTGTGGTATATTATGAAATACAAGGAGCGGCTATTCAAAATTACAAACACCAAAGATTTAGCAAAAGTCATTTAACCACATCCTTAATACATATTTGGTTGTAGTTTCTGCACATGTTTATCATTGAGGCCCGAGCTGCCCCAACACACCTCAGTGTTTTGCGTGTGATGGACAGCAGCACAAGTTATCTAATAATGGACTAATACATAAAAAATACAAATGACAATAATCAAAGAACAAAGCAAATTGTTTTCCCTTTCACAAATAATTGTTCAGCACATGTATAGCCTATATCTCAGTAAAAAAGGGGAAAACTCTACAGTTTGAACACTAAAATTCTATATATTTTTTAACTATTGATAGATTTTATAATATTTGGTTTTAGGAGGTGCTGCAGTCAACCTTTAAGAAGTCATGACAATGGGCCTGGTGGCTCATTTGGTAGAGCGGACACCTCATATACAGAGGCTTTGTCCTTGCTGCAGCAACCCTGGGTTCGATTCCATCCTGTGGCCCTTGGCGGCATGTCATTCCCTCTCTCTCCACCATTTCCTGTTCGATCCTTCAGGTGTTCTATCAATAAAGGCGAACCCCCCCCCCCCTCTCCCCAAAAAGAAGTAATGAAAAAATGACTTTTTCTTCAGGCAATTTTTTCTCTTTGTGACTTCTGTTTGTGCTTTAGAATGAAATTTATAACACATATAATGAAAATGTGTTTTGATTAAGATCATGCGTTCTTTCACAGTAACGTCCTTGAACATTAGCTAAAATTAACTAAGGAGATTTTTATTTTAAGCCATCAGTATTCTGCTGTCAGTATTCTTCTGGAAAACATCAACACAGTGACCCAAATATGAAACGTGAAAAAAGAGACCATAAACTATCAGCAACACTTTTCAAAAGATATGAAATATACAAGACAAAACATCCTCCAGTGGTAGGAATGAAGAACAGACAACAGTGGAGCGTTTAGCAAGGACAAATGGTGGTTGAGTAGAAAAGAGTAGGCCAGCAAGAATCAGAATTACTTCCCAAACTGCTGAAGCATAAGTGAGTAACACAGCAAACATGAAGCTGTCCAATACTAATACTGAATCTTATCATGAATATTTGTATTCGTTGTATGAGTGTTTAAAGCAAGTTTCACAATGGCCGTATTTGTAAGAATTTTGTTGAAATCTTTGTCATTTTGATTAACTTTTTGTAGCCAGACCTTTGTAAAGAAAGTGTCTGTATTTGCAGTTGAAATTAATTAATAAATAAAAGAGAGTCTATTTGATATTTGGAAGAAACTGCAAAATTGAAATGTTTCTTGTGTTGATAATTGTACACTGTATTCACTCCTTGTACCCTGAAAATTTTTCTACTAGGGTCAAGAAGAAGGAAAACGACAAAGATGAGGACATAAAGGAGGAGGAGCGGGAGCCGAAGGACAGACGTTGTTTCCAGTGTGGAGACATGGGTCATGTACGGAGGGACTGTCCTGAGTACCGCCACCTCAAACAGAGAACCGCTGGAGCACCAGGTATTCATGTCATGAAGATTAATTCTCAGAGAAACTAACCAAGAGTGGAAAAAAACTACGCAAATTATTTCTTTATGATATTTTTTATAGCTGATGTACATATTTTGAAACATTAATTTGAAGATTTGAAAGCTAGTTTCATTGTCTTATGAAACACATGAAACAGACTTAACTAATACTCAGACCATTAGGGGTTGAAAATAAAACTGCTTCTTACTCTTCCTTAGCTTCTCACATGGTACAAACTGTAGTAAGCTCCCAGTCCATCCCCATTCCCCAGGCAGCTGCAGACGGTCCTGGAAGGACCAGACAGCCTTCTGAATGTGTGAGTACATATTTAGATAATACACTGGGGTCAGGTTACCCAAATTACAAAGATAAACAAACAAAAAAATGATACTAATTTCTCACTTGTACCCATAGATTCTACATGCTTTTAAATAAACTGGAAATGAATGGGACTTAGCATGTTGGGCCCATAGAACTGAAAAAATTACATTGAAATTTTTTTTTTTTTTAAACCGCTATAGTGATCACAGTGATCAACTGCAATGCTGTTTAACTAATTTGCTTATTAAAACAAGCTGGCGAGACACAGTAATGAAACTTGGTCTTCTACTTGCTGCCTTTTGTTGGTCTTCTTAAACAAAGAGATATGTCAAAACCAATGCACACAGGGAAAACATCTGTGTGTGAAGATTTCTTCATTGAGTGGGTTGATAATGCCCGGATAGTTATGTCCCTCTGGTGGGCCATTGGTGAGAAAAATGCTGTTCTGCATTTTGAAACCATAAAATTTAGTAAACAGCAAAGCTTCATTGCTTTATGTTCATGCAATAAATACTGAATGTCACTTGGATGGTAATGTGCATGGGAAATAAAAAAAAAAAAAAGAGGTAATGGTTATCATTCAAGTTGACATAGATAGTCTTGATCACTGTTTAGCTGATTACATACCGGTGCCTACACCTAACACACATAGGAAGTGTTGCAATGCAGCTCGTCAACGGGAGAACCAGTCACACTGACGTAGAACAGAATATATCATCAAGTTAATTATAAAACCCCAGCGAGGACTGATCTTTGTTTTTCTGGTTATTGGGCAGTTTCTTTAAAGGGGACATATTATGCTTTCCTGTCTCTTTCAACGTATAAATGATGTTACAGAGTCTGATTGCTGTTTTAAATGATGCCAAAGTATGAAATAATGAGGTAAGAGTGTGAAGCAGTAATCCTTGTGGGCTCTGAACGCTCCGTCCTTGTGTGTCATAGTGTGCTGGGCTTCTCTGTAGGTTCGTCTAGAAGGTGTGTGTTTGAACTGGCCAATCAGAGTAGAGTAAGCCTTTAAAGGTGGTGCAGGAGCTAGAACAGAGCATCTCAGATAGAGGCAAAATCCTGAAAAAAAACAGGGCCGCTGCAGTCAGCTGTATGAGAAAACAGATGAGTTTTTGAGCATCAAAGCATGTAAACCTGCTCTAGTAGTAACCAAGAGTCAAATATGAACCCAAAAAATGAGCATAATATGGCCTCTTTAACTACTCTGCTATCACACCAACTTGTAGGTAGGGAGGTCAGGATATTTTTCAAGCTGAATAACATGTTTCTTCATCTGTTACTGCTATGACAAAGGTTATAAGTGGCCATCAATAATAGGCCATCACTAATAATAATATTTGGGATGCACTGAATGTTCAGCCAGCCAAAATTATTCAGTGTTCGGCTGAATGAGGTAAAAGACTGAAAATTCTTTACCAAACAAGGGCATTTTTTGATGATGGGATCAAACAGCAACCAGCGTGGAGTGAGGGGCAGGTGCTATTTAAATGCAAAAAATGCAGCATGTCAAGTACTAGCCTCAACAGAGACTCAGCTTGCTGCGCTGTCGCCAGTTGATTACGAGAAAGAGATGACAGTAGCAGCAGCAAAAAGGAAAGTTTCTCATAGTCCCAGTAGCACAAGAAGCCCAAGCTGTAACTCTTTGTCAGTGTCCTAGCTGTGTTTATTTTGTGTCAGTGAAGGGGTTGTGAGTACAGGGGAGTGTGCATGAGAGAAAGGGGGAGGAGTAACTGAGACAGACCATTTGACAGAATGCATAAAACACAAGAATGACAGAGTGTGCGAGTTCCAGTTTTCTGAAGATCTACAAACTTTACTGTTGAGTCAATTGTGTCTAACTGTTCTGTAGGAGTCCAAAAGAAAAGACCGAAAATGAGAATAATACGTACCCTTTAAATGTTTAGTGCGTTACTAACTTAAAAATTCTTATGAAATAACCATTTTTCCTAATTTAAGTTACAACACCAACTGTGACTGATGTCTTTAAAAGGCAAAAATGTTTGCCAGTGACAGTGCCAAAGCAAAGGATAATCTTAATTTTGTAGATTTTTTTTTCATTGAAATCCATGACTAAAGCACATTTATTTAATTTATGCAATGGTGAAAAAAAATAAAATAAAAGAAAAACTGTGTTCGCCTTCTGTATTTGGTTTCCGGTGAAGTGTTTCATTATTTTCAGTTTTGGCCCCAAATTTTCATTTTGGTTCATCCCTAAATAATAATAATAATAATAATAATAATAATAATAATAATAATGATAATATCAAAGTTGTAAACGACAGATGGTGCGGCGAAAGGTAAATATTGTTAGAGGCTGACGATCTGCCACAGATGCAGAGAAAAATGAGTTGCTACTGAACGTGTTTTTCCTCTGAGGAAAAAGACACCTTTTCAGGGGTCACAGCGCTGGAAATAGGGCAGCAGCATGAAGGGTTTCAGGACGGTGTGTCGCTGCGCGTCTATCCGCTGTCAGTGTGGGGTTTATTCATAGAGAATAATGGAGGTGGCATTTTGCCACAGTTTTCCACACTCTCTCTCTCTCTCTCTCTCTCTCTCTAATACATCAATTTGTATCGAACCTTACAGTACACACCTGATGATTAAGGTGCACAGAATGGTATGGACAATACACAGTATAATGTATTAAGACTGATAATTCAACGTGGAACCAAATTCACATACGTGAAGTACCCCCCAGAAAACTTCAACAATGGAAAGCAAGCTTAGGGCATGGTGATTGTGCTAACATAGTCTACCCAACTGCTTCTTTTGAATCTTGTAATGATGAGGCTTCTCTATACTTTCCAAATTGCATGGAAATAGTGAAATAGTGAAACTAGTCATTTCACGGAGATTGTGTCATGCTCAGTTTTAGCGCAGTAATCTTGGACTGAAGCCACAACGGGGGAGTGGCTGTCTCCGTCAAGCTGCACATACCTAAATCGGACCTACATTATGTTAACGTGCGCTGTGGATAAATTGTGGTCCATAGTGCAAACAGCGGTAGAAAGACTCTACGACTACTAAAGGCTCTCCTGTTCTTCCCTACATGTAGGAATCACAAAAAACAGTACTTGCCAGGTTGCCAAAATTGTTACCTGTTGTGAGGGAACATTCCTTTTATTTAATATTGCATAATTTTTAATAACGAGGGTGTTTTGGTCTGCCTGAAAAGATGACGCTGGCCATGTTTGATAAAAACTGTAATAATGTAAGCACATGTTGTTAAGTGTGGTTTAAGCCTTTACAACACTACTTGTCATTGGACTAACATTTACTGTAATCCATAGTCCTTAGAAAAATGTGTGGAAATAAATCAAAATTAATTTTGATGAACTGGCCCTTTAAACCTCCATTGATCTAAACTTAGTTGTGTTTTTCATGTTGAAAGAATGAATGTTTGAATATATATAAATAAAAGTGCAACTTAATTTTCACTGTTGATTTATAACTCATTTTTTTGCTCTTCTCAATAGTCCGACAGTCGACAGACTCCGCCCTACTCCCCACAGCCGACAGCTGTCTCCCAAGGTTCCTCCCAGTCTTCCTGTTCCCCTCAGACCTCCCACAGTAAGACCAGTTCTGCTGGTCCTCCAAAGCAGCCTGCTCACCCCCAGGTTCCCCTGTCTCTCTTCAGCTTTCCAACCTCCCATCCAGGCAAGTACCACCCGGGGACACTCACCGCACTGGGGTTTCTTCCCTCCCACCAGCACCAGTCTCACCACTCCCAGGGGCAGCCTCATCACCCAGTCCACATCCCTTCCACCTCCTGGCCCATCCACGGACCAGTCCTTAGCACGTCCTCTTCCACCACCCCCTCCCCACCTGGCCTAAAATTTGCGCTGCGTTCGGCGTCGGGGAATGGGAGTCCTACTGGTTCAGGGGGGAACCACAGCCCTATGAACCTGAACGACCCCAGCATCATCTTTGCCCAGCCCTCAGGGAGGCAGCTTGGCATTAGCGGGCCTGGACGGGAAGGACACTGGCATAACCACTTGGCACAACCTGGGTCACTCATGGGAAATGGCACTGTAGTCAAGTCAGGTATTCACTGGGTGAACTTTGGTGGTTCCATCTGTTTGGGATTCTGTCTTTCATGTTTCTTAATTTTAAAGCAGCAATGTGTAACTTGACCGATGTGCGGCTCTGAAAACAAACCTTAATGATGCACTTTAATATGTCACACAAAACATGAATTTTGATGAAACCAGGTAATATTTTATGGAGAAAATGTCCTCTGGTTTTCCCTCTGATGTCCTACGACTGCTCTGCCTCAGTTCTGTGATTCACAGAGGTTCTTGAAAGCAACATGTAGGCTGCCTGCAGATCAAAGCTGCAGTTGTAGCACCAGGTACTTGTTGGGGACAGCTCCACTAAATAAAAGGCAACAGACAGTAAAATATGACCTGGTTTAACTAAAATTGCTGTTTGTGTGGCGTATTAACTTGCATTGTTAAGTGTCATTTTGGAAGCTGCTTGTTGCAGTCAAGTTATATATTGGTGCTTTGAATACAGATTTCATTTATTTAGCAGAATATATAGACAGTCTGTTTGTTATACTCTCAAATGATTTAAACTCCCATTTGAAACTGAAAAATATTTTTTTCAAAGAAAATTGAGTATTAACCCTCTAAAACATACAAAGACAAAGGGCGCACTCACACTTGGCCCTGTTGTCCTGTACTGTGCTGAAGCAGTTAGACTGGAGCAATGTGTGTCCCGCAGTCACATTGCTCTAGTCTTACTGCGCCTGAGCACACTTGAGCTACCTGATCTGCAAAGCACGACCCGTATTTTTACCCATTTTTTTCATCTTTTAATAACATTTTTAAATTGTTCTCGGGTCCCTGCGATCTACAAGACAGCTGCAGATTTTTCCGCTGCTTTTTATGTGGACATTGTTTGCTGCTGTCTGCATGAATTTAAGGTGAATCCTCCACAAACAGTCACAATGATGTCAGTGCTCCGTGCTTGTGCTTGTGCTTGTGCACGTGCATCCGTACGGTACTGAAGTCCTCCCCCAAACGTGCCAGGGCCAACAAAGCGTGTCCGCTTGAGTACGGAACGGAGTGCTCACACTAGTCAAACAAACTGGACTTTGGAGGTCAAATGTACTCAGACCCGTACGGATTGCCTAGTGTGAGTGCACCCAAAGAAACACATGGACATAGTTTTATATTTTTGCCAATATATTCTTTCACTCAGCATCAAGTGTTATACATCATGTGATTCAGGAGAACCTACTCTTTTATGTCATTGCAGTGTTAAGTCACAATCATGCATTGCCTTTGTGTGAACATACCATAATGGCCTAAAAAAAGAACGCTCAATGAAAAAAACTTGTTTTGTTGGGTAGCTTCATTGTCAACTAGGAAATTTTTGTTTTTACAATGTGAAAAGTTGCATTTAAGTGTTTTGAAGCTCCATGTGAAGTTTAGTGCAGATTCACCTTTTCCTCAGTGAGTTATAGGCAATTACTTTTGTAAAATCCTGGGCTTTATTTGGTAAACAATGTGGCAACATATAAATTTTAGTGCTGTCTTTATACTTTGGTAAATATCACCTCTGACAGTAAACACCAGTTATCGTCAAGACCTAAAATCAGCCATGAGCATGCAACAGGCACTGTTCAAAGTGCCTCAGAAAGCTGAGAATCTCACGGTTTGAACACAATTTAGAGCTAGTAACTGTAACTTTAACCTAAATGGTTCAAACGTTATTTAATATTTTGCAAAACATATCTGAGCATTACATCAAAGCCACGCTAGGTTTATGAAGGTTTAAAAAATATATATATATATAACATTGCCTTGTCTTCTACAAGGTTGATCCGAAGGGAAGGTGACATCACATTCACTGATCTTGGACACAACCAGTATCAAGACCTACAGAAATTCAGTTTTTTCAGTTTTACCAACAAATTTAAGTATTAAAGTGCTCTCTCACGCCAGTGCAGAGAAGTCATAGAACTGTATTTGTCCTCGACCTTTTTTGGTGAGTTACTGAGTGTGTCACGATCTTGTCTCTACAGATTCAGGCCATCCAGCCCAGTTTGTAGGTGTGAGCCAAGCTTCTCGGTTATGGGAGCACAATAAAGCACCACAGTATGCCCTGTCTCCATCGTGGCCCTACCGGATGCCCCAGAACTTCATTCAGCAGGGCAATGGAGGCTACCAGCACACAAAACCTTTTGTAACACAAGGTAGTGCATTATAGACCTTTTTTAATATAATTAAATTAATCTCAAGTTCTTTGATTGTACTGACATTGATTTGAATCTCTCCTTTCATTAGGTTCTGTTGTACATCCAAATCCGAACTTCCCACTGGTCCCACATGTCAGACATCAAGTCAATCTGAATTTCATCCAACAGAAGAAGTGAACTTACATCTCTTTTAATTAGATTGGTCAGTAACATAACAAATCAAAATTATGTACTCTTTGCATCATTTGATCACAAGGATTCTTAAAATGAATTTTATCATTTTTGTACATTTTTTTATGTTTTATTTTTTTGTCTCATTACATTGATTTGTGATACAAATGTAAAATATTTTAATACCCCCATTTTTGAGGGGGTCCAAAAAAGTGTTTTTATTTTATGTGTAAAGTAAGGAGAAAAAATGTAAACCTTTATTTTTATTAGCTGTATTCATACTTTGCTTGCCACAAGATGAAGGCTTTGAATAGACGTTTGTTTAAAAAAAAAAAAAAATCTAACATGTCACCCCTAAATATGTAGTGCCAAAAGCAGGGATAACAAGAAAAAGGGAAAAAACCATAAATATATATTTAAAAAAGCTGCAAAAAAAATAATAATAAAGAAAGAAAAAAAGCAAACAAGTTTGTTTTGTTTTGTGGGTTCATCTTAAGAGCATGTTTGTGTACTGTTGGTGTTTTTTTTCTTTTTTGTGCCCTAACCAATCAACAATAAGTTACACATCTGTGTAGCTGATGTCAATTGTAAGCAGCACAGAAGCTGCTGAAGTTTTTGCAAGCACGTGTCTGTATCAAGAGAACTGAATGAGGTGCCACCAGTATGCCACCAATTTGTCTCAGTGGCCACTCATTGAACTGCAACAAATAAATCCCCTGTAGCCTAAAACACATTCACCCCATGGATTAAAAAAAGATGTCTATAAAACCTAAGCAACTGAAGATGTCATGTCAGTGTGACCAATCAGTGTACAATTTACTTCTAACTGAATTAAAACATTCAGTTTTTTCATTTAAAAATTCCACTGTTACCACAACCTGTGCGGCTGTGACAAACTCATCTACACTTGGTTTTTTTTCTGTCAACATTTTTGATGGTTGTAGCCAGGTAGCTAGCAAGTCATGTGAGATTATGTATGCTGCAAAGCTTTGATTGGTCAATCATAATGAGTACAGCACAGGTGCAACCTAATTACAACAGAGCTGTGTAAAGTGTAAGGCACACCATCCAAAATCAGAGATCAAACACTAACAGTCTTAGCAGAATAATTTTCCACTTGAACAGAGGATTTCATTCTGATACGTCAGCTTGTTGCTGCTTTTGTTGCACAACAGACTCCTCAGAGGCTACTTCTTCTGGCTAAGACTCATGTATGGCTGATTCTCTTCATTGTCCTCTGAAGCTGATGTTCACCATGTTGATGCACACTAGCGCACAAGGCCTGTGATCGATAGATTTCTCAATGACAGAGAAAAAGTCAATGTGCCTCTTGCCTCCTTTTCAGAGATTCTTTTTTTTTTGTTCACTTTTGTTGTATTTTTTTTTAGGAGAATCATTTAAGCAAATTATTAATCATAGCTGAGTATTTTTAATAATTTAACGTATCTTACAAAGATATTAAAATGTTCAAACTGTTAAACCTTTACAGAAACTGAGTCTGAACTCATCTGAGATGGATAGATGCAAAGTGGTTCATTGTGTTGGTAGTTCACATTTCAAATTGTTCATGTCCTTCAGGCTGAAGAGGAAAAGGACCATCCAGATTGTTGATAGCCCAATGTTCAAAAGCCAGCATCTTGATAGGATAATGCTCATTGCATGGGTAACTTTAACATCTGTGAACACTCAAAGTACACTATTAAGATCCACTCCAGTTTTTTACCTCAGAGGTATAGTCAGTAGCATTTTCCTAAACAACAAAACATAGACCTGTATAAAATTAATCCTGCTTAATCATCTCTAGACCTTGCCCCTAGATGTGTGGCGGTGTCTGTGTCTGCAGAGCACCTGCCCTCTGCCTATGCTGGGGAGTAGGTGTGATTCCCCCAGCCAGTGACAGTACACAGGTGAGGTTGGGAGTGGATAAAACCAGAGACACATAGTTATGTAGACAGTTACAGAGTATACTTAATAAAACATCATTTCCACCAGAGAAAATGGCGGGTGCAGATGTAGCGGTTGAAGAAAAGTATGGCGAAACAGCCAACAGATTAAGCTTGTTCCAGAACAAGAGGTAATTTCTGTTTGGCTATCAGCTACCTTTGAGCGATGCTGAGTGGGCCTGCTTTCTGTTCAAAAGGTAGATGCCAAACACCAGCAGTTCGCTTGTGCTAGCTTGCTTCATTATTAACTAGGCAGTGTCAGCAGCTGTTCTGTAAACTTGTAAATCTAGTCTTGCAACTTGCATGCATACTTTTAAGAAGCTCAGTGTTTGCCTGCAAACTTTGTTTTGCATGTTTGTGCATTCAGTCACAGGAGGAGGGGCCCACTTTGAATGTTGTTTACACGTTGCAACAAACAATGCTACTGACTCTAACATGTCAACTGGAAATTTTTAATATACTACACTACACACTGGACTGAAATAAGCAATGCCATAGCTCGTAATTTCCACTTCGAAACTGCACTGTACCAATGGCTGTTTTGTGAACTACAATTCAGATAGGGTTTTATGTCACACACCTAAAGAAGCTATCCTGTCAACTTGCAGTCAAGCAAGTCGAGCTAAAGGCTCATGTTACCTGTTACCCCAAAGTTCCTAAAGTAGTAGCAATACATAGAATATAATACCATTCTGACATTAAAGGTGATCCTGTATGTTGCAGAGTGAGTGTAGTATCACTGCTGCGTTAGAGGGCTGTGCCTTGGAACCTTTGTTAGTGGGTTAGTTCTACCCTGCCCTGGATAAAGAGGGAACACCTGTGTTATGCCACTCGCTGTCCCGCCTACTGGCTAGTGCTGTGTATGCTCTGAGAATGACAGTAAAGGAGAGTAAACAGTGCCGGAGGTCTGCGTGCATTATTGTTACCAAAGTACACCACCACCCGGGTTACTACACTGTACAATTTGTTCTTTCTCATAAATAATTTGGTACAGATATAGGTGCCTGAGTTACCCCATTATTACCACTTACTATTGTAAAGAGAAAGATAGCTGGCAAAACAAAAAAGTAAGCGGTAGTCTATGTGCTCAATTAGTAACAAGTAATGAACATATTAACGTGCATTGTTAAGTTTTGTTTTTAAATTTTGCAGGTCGTGGTCAAGTTGCATGTTTTCTTTAAATGTTGTTTTGAAACAATCTACACTGCCATCCAGACAGCATTTCAGATACATCTGATTATTCCAGTAACACAATGCCAAGCCACATTCTGCACAAAACAGCATGGCTTCATAGTAAGACAGTGTGAAACAGCATTCGACTGGCTCCCATGCAGTCCGTGTCTCTCAGTATCATCCCTTTTATATCTGGTATTAAAATGCGATCTGTATCCGTTAAGTTATCCAGATAACAAAAGATCCGATCTTGCCTTCTCCCTTATACCTGCTATTTTAATGCGTTCTCGTTATCCACATTGAGATCGGATCTCTTTCCTCGAAAGCAAAACCTGCGCACAAGAAGTTTCCTATATGAAATAAACACTCATGCAGAGTATAGCGTGAGGTTAATGCAGACTGAACATTTCCTCCAGCTGCAGCTTCACACTAAAAGCATTCAACTGGCAAAAGAGCACCTGCCCTATGTTGACTTTTATTTTGAAGTTGGCTAATCAGAAAATACAATGTGTTCAGTTAGGTTAGCTGGCTTACCACTGTCAGTCGTCAACAACGCCTACCAGGAATACTGACTACCACGGGCTGCAGCAAGCCTAATGCAAGCAAGTTGAACAGATTGCATTTATACCTACATAAGAGCATGACAGATGCCAGTGCAGCTATTTTGGCTTGCTAATTAGCGGAGAAGCTGAGTGAGTGTGTACTCTTAGTGTTTTCCACACATTCATTTATTTGTGGCAACCCACCACAAATAAATTATCACCTATTTGCCGAGTTGTGCATCCTGCTCAATCATTCAGACAGCACAGCAGTGAATAATATCACATTAAATACGCCGACACAGTGGATGGCAATGTAGCTTTTAGTTTTTATCAGTGAATCCAACAAAGAAGGGGAGCTTCCTGTTGTCTCGGAGGCAGTAAGTAAACAGGACTTATGTATAGAGATATTAGCTGTTAAATTGAAGAGAGCTGGAATAGAAGAGGAAGTGAATGTGCGGGTGTGTGTGCTGACAATAAGTCGGTAGCAGCAGCTCAACATGAGTGAAGCCCTTAACCAGGCTGCATTCTTATAAGGCGAAGACTCAAAAGCTTAATCAAAGCACCACGTTAACAGTAGAGCTACTGAAGGTAACGGCTACGCTCGCACTGCATGCAGTCTCTTTTGGTCACTTAGTTGTTGTCAATATTGACTGGGCATGTTAGTGGATTAGCGTTACGGTTAATTTTTTACTCTGATGCTTAATGTTTGCTCCTTCATCCAGATGAGTAATAGAAGGTATTTTGTTTTGCACACAGATCTGACATTTGCCTGGTTCAACCCAACCTGATCACATGATTTTTCTTTATGGATTACATATAAAAAAAATTGTTACCATCCATACTGATGTAGGGGAGGAAATATTTGGAAACAAATAGCAATATCTCCCCAATACGTATCCTGTCTTTCCAGTGTCTGGATGAGGATTTTAAAGTGAAGTACAATATTTATTTAATCTGACTCCATTTAAAAATAACTTTACTTTTAGATATTGGTGGAAATTGACAATTAAC
>JAPQLA010000020.1:2930010-2946860 GCA_029822935.1 Naso vlamingii
CTAACACAGGAGACAAAATATAATTAATGAGCCAGTTTCTAAAGTGAACACTGTCAGTATGAACATAATTGCAACGGGCTGTGTGCGCAGGCACAGCACATTACTCCACATCCTCTGTCATTTGCCAGCGCGCAGCTCCGCGCCGCTGCTCAGTGTGTGCGCTCCGTGTCGTCTGTCTTTTAAGCGAAGAGCGCACCGTGTTTTGGCTCACTCGAGTCCCTGCTCTCCTCCACGCGTGATGCGGACCCTTTTCTGCACCGGACATAAGAGTGACACCCGACTGATCGGCAAACGGCCAACAAGCGGCTCCGTTCATGGACTGTCGGGAAATTTAACAAGGAAGTAATTTCGTATTCTCAAAGACTGATAGGTTTTATTTAGACCTTATTTCAGTTTTTCAGTTAGTAGTTAAAGTCAAAGTGAACAAACCTTTAAAATGTTACTGCACAGTATGTTAATCTCAGGAAACTCGTGGTTTCAATGGACGGCCACAATGTCTCACTTGGGTCTGTTTCTGCAGCTGACGGTGTGGGAAACGGTGAGTCTGCTGGCAACACTCAGGTTAATGTGACTGATATGCAGCCAAGCTTTATGAATACTTAGTGTATAGTATAGGATGTGCTGTAGGTTGTTTAAGCCTGTATTTGAAAAATCCTTGTTATTGTTCAGCCCTGTAAAGAAGAAATCAGAGTGCATTTTGCTGTGCGAGCCATCATCTCTGACAGACATAAAACAGATTAAACAAAATCACTCATCCAAGCACTGATCAAAAAAATATTTAGACCTAAAAATATCTCATTTAACCTAACTTGTCTATACTGAGTGCATGGTTGCTCATATGTATATTTGCTTAATCTCATATTTGATCATTTCTCCTTTATTGTATTGTATTTGTCCTTTTCTAGACAGCAACTGTGACTGTCCCCTTAGTTAACATAAATATTAGATATTTAATTATGTCCATATACCCTCCCAATGGGCATTATAGATTAAAAGGGGGTAAAAGTTAATTAATAACTGTTATAGCATTTATATGTAGTAGTTTCAAACAAGAGGCTGTGGTATTTTTGTTACCGTTAAGATTGTTTTAGCCAGCATAACTGTGTTGGTTAGTTGATGATACATTCCACACAATGATGGAAAAATAAAGTCATCTGGGTGTCACATCGATCTTACTGCACGTTTATGTCATTTAAGCTACAATTAAGGTGGAAATGCTCTGCCAAACAGTCTCGATGAGCAGCTGTTTTCTGCAGGTATCGATCTGCTGCCTTTGTGTAGCACGAGTCTCTAAACTGATTAAGTTTAAATTTTCGATTACGTGATGGAGGAACGATTTCTTGCAAACGGTGCCAAATCCCTGCATCACATTGTTTACCAGTGCGGTGGTTTAATACAGACATTTGATTTATTAACTTGACTTTAGCTTTTGGAACCAGTGAGGAAAACACTCATATACCCCAAATAAATATTCAGTCAATCAGAAGAAAAGATCCAGTTGTGACTCATGAGGCTCCATTAACACTGGACACTCACTCGATTCGGCTGCCTTTGGCACCAGACAGACAGCAAGAAAGAGAAAGCATTAATATTTTCTCTTTTTTCTGTATATGCAGATATGTCTGTTGGAATTTTCAAATAATACAGACGATTCACTGCGGACAATGTACCTCTATTTTATTCCATTTTATCCTGATCTGAAATTGTATTTAATGCAACCATGAAGGCATTTCTTCTTCATCCACTGTGAGGTCATCAAGTCCAAACCATGACAGAGGATTTGGTTTTATGTCCTTCCTGAGGGCTGTTAATGATTCTGTGTTGTCCCTTCTTTTATTAGCTGCTTCCTCCAGAGACTCTGCTGCACTTCTGATTGGTATCAGGACTGAAGTTGCTCATTTCATGCATTTTCATTATAGATCACTGATATCCGTACCTGTAGAACAGTCGTCTCAAGACCACTTATTGACCCTCTGGATCACTGTAATTTCATATAAAGGGATCCTGGAAGGAGTGAGTTAGTGTGCACACATCTCTTAATATCTACAATTTGCTCTATCTTGACACATTATGACTTGTTGATATACTGTGTGTTTCTTTTACTTATCAAAAAGGTTTAGAAAGTTGTCAGATTCATTAGCCTACATTGTCCAAGACAGTCATTACACTGTGAATGTTTTTGGCAGGAAAATACAAAATAAAAAAAAAATTCATTGTTTAAAACACTCACAGCGACGTACTTAGATATTTTACTAAGAGCCTTTGAACACATGGCTTGAAGTAGAGTGCACATGTGATAACAAAGTTGAGTGTCTCATAAAGTGTCAACAAATGTCTGAGTGAAAATAAATGTTCCCAGCTGTTACAAAACCCAGTTCAAACAGAGCTCATTGTAGGGATAATACCATTTCTCAAGACTGTGAGGGCGTGGCAGATCACGCTTTGATTGACACCTCCTTGGATCCCAGCTTTGTCAGCTCTTTCTCATCTCCACAACTGCCATGGAGCAAAGCAGGGAACAGACCTATTGTGGTAGAACTGTTAATACCATTATGTTTAAGTAACGGTGGTGGGGAAAAAAAATAGATTCTTAGATGCATTGTGTCAATTCTGAATCGATTCAACAATGTCCAATAATTGATCATCGAAATTTTAAAACAATGTAAAATGGACGTAATGAAAAAGGTGGAAAACACAAGTGCAGCACGCTGCGCACTCGAACAGTTTACAGGGAGCATATGACAAAACAATGAAGAAACATGGCTGACTGCGAGATCCAACCAGCAAAATGGATTAAAAGTTACTTTGGCTTCTTTTGACAGGCCAGGATCCACGGTATATGTAAGCTGTGTCACTCCAAATAAAATCAACATGCATCAATTCAAGATGCACCTTGATGCATTGGCAATCATTTAATAATAACCACCTGCAGTTAATACCATAATAAATATATCTAAAATTATTATATATTACAATAATGTCCTCTACAATGTTGTTAAGTGTAACGTGTGTCATAATTTAGAAAGATTAAAGTGTATGTAAAATAGTTAAACACAATATATAAATGACATTCCACTGCTCATAGAGTTTAAAAAACGGTACTTGTATTTCTTCTCTGCTTTTCAACAGGAAGCACTTCCAGTGACTTTAGGCCCTGATGTCACACACAACCCTCTGTCTCCAGCCTGAGGCGAGTTGTGCCTCTCTACCTTAGTAACAAGCCGTAAAAACTTAACTCAATTCTAAAGGCCACAGGTGACCAGTGCAAGGAGGTTAAATTGGAAGAAATGTGCTCCAGTTTTTCTTGATTCTGTGAGTTACCTTTCCTGTCGGCCATATGTTGTCCAGACGGAAGGCAGTCAATTGATTTTTTGAGCAAATAATAACTGACAGCCATCGAGTTGCTGGAAATGAAGACAGGAAGTGTTTGTGTGTTCCAAAATGACAAAAATGATGCAACTTTTATGCAAACTAGAGTTTGAAGGTAAAGTCTAAACTAGGGCCCGACCGAGACAGGACTTTTGGGGCCAATTCTGATACCAATAATTGGTGGTAAAGAATTCCGGTATCCGATATATATCGTCTGATATTGTACATATATAATAAATGCTGAAAGTGGTTATCAAGTACTTGTGACAAAGACGTGATGGAGACAAATATCTTAATGTACATCTTAAACTTTATACCAAACTCAAGTGCACTGAAGAGTAAAAACTTCACTTTTTAAGTTATTAAATAACAAGCCAGAAACTATGTAATTACACCATTTTAAATCGCTAGTTCAAGCATGTTTTCTAGCCTTAAAACAGTTTTAATTTTGGTGCATATTGGTGAACCATATATCGACACCAATATATATGCGACTGCCTAGTATCGGCCCATAATATCGGCCAACTGATATATCAGTTGTGCCTCTGAACTATTAAAACTGGATCTTGTTGTTGATGGTTTTTCACCTGTGCGTCAGGGAAATGGGTTGTGAGATAAATGAGACGATTAATGGGACAATACAGAAATTAAAACATTATTGTACTAAAGTAATCTTTTAATCTTTATTTGTTAAAAAATATTTAAATGTTACAATCAGGGAGAGTTAGATGGGGAAAATACTATTTGGTACAACTGCTTCCAACTCGTAATCATACAATGTGCAGTATGGAACCAAGGGCCAGGAGTGGATGAAGCTTCTTATTAGGGTTCACAAATCAACAATACTACCAGGCTTTACAGGCTCAGGTAACAGGTTCAGTGTTTACCATCTAACATGTTGGCATGCTTACATTTGCTAATTAGCACTGAGCATGACATGCAACAGGGAGTGAAAGGAATTTCATTAGTTTTAACGATAGTGAGTCATAAGCCAAAGTACTGCAATGTTAATCTGATTATGGCACTAGGTGAGATATCAGAGGATCACCCAAGTCATAACAGTTTGTCCTGGGGGAAACATTGATGTCTGTATCAAATCTCATTGCAAAACATCCAATAATAGTTGACATTTCACTCAAAACCGCAAAAGTAAACCTCATGGTGGCACTACAAGAAAATTCAGGTGATAACCAAACTCATTAGAAGTCATCATCTGAAAAACTTAAATGTCTTTACAAGATTTTGTGCCAATCCATCAGTATATGTGAAAACCTAAACTTGAGTGTATTTCCCCAGAGTGTAAAACTATCCACTGTTTGTAAGATGGTAAAAATGAGAGGAGAGGTCTGATGGATTCAATACACCTGTGTACCATCAGGATCAGAGATCATCCTGTCATAGAATACACAAAATACACACACACACACACACACACACACAAACCCATACAGTAATGACCTCAGAGACCTGGGGACTGTACTATGAAGCAACATTTATGCTTAGCGAGGTAACTTCAGGTTCAACTTAGGGTTTTTAACTCCTACAAAGGTGGATTACTTCTTACCGGACTATATCACCGTGGTAACTTGTGCAGAACGCCTAAGCTGCTCCTGAGCAGGTTATGTTCCAGATAATAGATAAGCGCTCATAAATGCGCTGCCCACTGACCAAATCGGATCAATCAGTTATCTTAGAAAATGACATCACCATTCATAACAGATGAAGAGTACAGAGCGCGATTAGGGAAAGCAAGTTCACCGACTGACAAACCTCTTTAAATTTATCTGACAATTTTTGTAAGAATGATTTATCTGTGTCAGCTTTGTAAATCATCCGCTGCTGAGAATGAATGAAGTAGGCCCACTAGAGCGTTTTTCTTTTTGGACTTTAAGATATCAAAGTTAAGCCGACTTACCGCTTTCGATTGTTGGCCAATTATTTATTTTTAATTCCTCCAAAGTACAATTGGACCCCGAGTCTAAAATAAAAAGTTTGAATAAAGCTAACTAAGCTTTAGTTGCAGAATTTGAAACACACTTTTAATAATAAGATATATTTGTGCCCTAATGATGTTGCTTTGACATTAAATAGGCAGTAAAAGCAGTCAGGAGCTCTACAAGTGCAACAGTAAGCTTAAGACGGCAAGTTCTTAATGTGTTGACCTCTCACTTTATTAAGCACCGCTTCAGGTATTTTGTAATCCAGCACTCATCCAATGTGTGCACATTTCTTATATTATCTTTGCATTGATATGAAATGCTTTATGCATTCAGACAATCAGTGATATTTTTCCTGATCTTCCTGCGTCTGACAGCTGCAATTGCTTTTCATCTGAATTATTAGTTTGCTCCTCGTATTTAAAACATGCTGCTCTGCTGCCATTAGACAGCACAGTCCATGTTTGCAATTGGCCATATGCTGCAAACACCGCCTCGTTCATGTGAACGGCGACAGCTGTTCACATGAAAGAGGCGGTGTTTGCAGAGGCAGCGATACAGCAATACAGCTTCTGAGGGCAAACTCCGTTATTCTTGGGCTAGTGTTGGAGGAGGCGGATTTCCGTTTCTGACTTCCTTTTCCGTGTGCCGCTTGCTGTTTACAGTCCAACTGCAGTCCGACGCGAGAATGGAGTTGGAGTTGAGAGACCGCATCTATCAGTGGATCTCACAAGTAGCCAGTTTACACACCATTAACAGTTAACAGTCTGCTGTTATTTATGCGGACTACAAAAGACTACAGCTGGAAACCAGGGCTTTTCCGGTACCAAGATCGCCCTACCTTGCCCTGTTTATAGAGACCAGGTTTAGTGAAGCCTGGTGACGTCAAAAGTTCCCAAAGGTGATTACCTGTTCTTTGTATCACTGTTAGATGTTGAATGTAAATGATGGCAAGGAGGTAAAGGTCGGCTGCAGGCGATCGGCGCCCTGCAATAATGACCCAGTGAAGACAGTGATTGAATTTAAATGGCAATGCAGCCACGTCAACTGTTGCCATTTGGATCGAGGGTTACCATAATTAAAGTGCTCTCCCAAATGGCACTCCAGATCTTTACTCACTCTGTCTCTCTCTCACATACACACACACACGCACAACCTGATTTTATTAGTGTCTTTAAAGTTTGGAAAACAAATGGCAAGCTTTGCTCTTCATAGTATGGGTTATACCAGACTCTCTGCACATCTCTAAATGGCAAAACTAAGCTTTGTGTTGCTTCAAAAGACAGACTGTGGAGCTGCTATCTCGCTTGCGTAGAGGAGCTTTGTTCCATAAACTTGCAGAGTAGATATGATTGTGATGTCTTGTGTCCTTGTGAGATTGTGCTGCCAGATCAAGTTCTTCAGCTACACAGACTCATCTGTTGCTGCTGTAAGTATAAACTAGTAGTGATATACGAGTTTATGGGCCACCCAGTGGATTTATCAGACAATCCGTAAAATAGAGATAGGAGATTATTTCATTTAGAACTGTTGGAAAATGACTTGATAAGAGGAGCCTCCGTCATCATCCATGTTGCTTGTACAGTCTCACAGAAGAATTTTATCCTGTGTAATGTAAAGAACTGATGGATTTATTTATCAGACAGCTGGACTTACTATGTAAGGCTGTAGATCCCAACCTGAGAGTCACAACCTCCCAAAGGATTTCATGATAATTTCCCATTTTGGAAACAAACAAATTTGTGCTACACAAAAAATTATTATTTCTCCAACTTTTGTATGTTTGCATTTTGCCATTACTGTTTATCATGTACTGTTTTGTTTCTCTTAAGATTTTTTAGTAATTATTTCAATGAATCAGAGTGAAAAGGGAAAATCACTGCTCTGTGCTCAAATGCCCCACATACCTCTTTACAAATGATAGCAGAGTCTCATTTAAGAAATATTCACTGCTTGTAAACTGTAGATATATTTATGAATCCTACAGGGCTTTAATGTGCTTGTTGAAATAAAAGTGTTTGCTTTTATTTGTGAAACATGTAAAAATTAGCTGAAATTTGAGAAAGTGAGGCAACAGGTATAAAGCTTTTGCAATGCTCGGGTGGTCTGACTAGAGTTGTGACTTATCAGATCTGGAGAGCAACTGGTTGTCAAGGCATCTCCCTCAAAACCACACGTGAGCGTCATGGTGGCAAGAAAAAGTGAGGGTGTCACCCTTACTTTGCAACACAAGAATATTTCACTAGATCAGTGATTCCCAAAGTGTGGGCCGTGAAGGTACTGCAGGTGGGCCTTGAGAGGTCATTTACAAGTACATAAAAAAGTTTTCAGTATTCAATTTTGTGGTTGAGTTTGAAATTAGTCAAAAATATACACAGTTACATATTTCTATCAAAAAATGATCAAAACTGATAATACAGGATAATTAAATTCCATGTCATTCTTAATCCGACCTACATTCAGCCAGTTTTGTCTTGACGTTTGTTTCCCATTGGACGATGTGCCCCCCATTGACCTTAAACTTCACCTTGTGCATGAGTGGGTAGCAGACTTCAACACAATACTGGAACGTATGTAATATAGCTAATGACAGATAGGTGACAGAATGCATTATCACTGGCAGGAATCGTTGCAGGGAGAAACATGGAGTGGGGATATGGACATGGACATATGTAAATTAATTTTATGCGCATCTGGATGTGTTACTAGTATGCACTTTATTGACATTAGCCCGTGTTTATATTGAATTATTCTGTTTGTGGAATACATTTTTAAGGGAAATTCATCTTAGTCTCGTATTTTGATCAGATTGGAGATTTTAAGGTTGGGTGGGTCCCAGAAGATTTTCCGATTTTTAAGTGGGCCGCAGCATTCTCGAGTTTGGGAATGGCTGCAAGATGAATGAAATTGTGACCAGCTAGTACCATTAAGGAGAGGGGATCACCAAAGTCAACTGCGGTACTTTGTGCAATATAAGGTTGTGTAGCATGTAATACAAAACACAACAACAGAACAGTCTTTGCAGCCAGTACCTTCAGTTCTGAGCATGTAAACCATGTAATTACATATAAATGTAATTTTTCTATGGCAAGACTGAATGAGTCACAAGGACACTTATGCAAAGTGTTTTCTTGGATCAGATATTTGATCTTTTTACTCCATGATTCAGTTTAGTTTTAATTCAGAGAATAGACCTCCCAACATAAGATGGAGCTTGTACTTATTTTTGGCTGGACCATGAAAGTGGGCAGCCCAACACACATTTGTTGCTGAGTGTGTGAGTAAAGTGACTGAATTTCAGGATTTGTCAGTCACTACTCTGTCCTCACTGGTTGTTGCCCATTCAAAATTAATCCGCGCAATTGGCCAGGGGGCGTTTCGTTTACTGTAGAGTGACTGTGAAACAGTCTCACTATTCGCTAAGCGAGACAACCAAAAGCCAAAAACGTCTCCATAAGCTGTTAAATAATTACATAGGCCTAGATGTTGTTTATATTTTGTGTTGTGTTTGAGATTTTGACCCTCCATCATGGTGGTAAGAGACAAATAGCCTGCTTGACTCAACGAAGCCCTCAACCGGCTTCGCAGCAATGCATCCAAGACTTAGATTAAGGTAGATAATTAGATAAAGTTAAATAAGAAGAAGAAATGTAGAGGAGAAAAATGAAAATAAAACTAAGAGCGTCCATCCACACAGTATTCAAGCACAGGCTTTAGGCAACTTAACATCTGTAGGATGACACATCCTGCCACTGGCATCAAGGTGTTTGTTTTTTAAGTAGCTGTGAGTGTCAACTCTTGCGTTAATCCTTGATACTGCATCACTGTGAGTGGATGAGATCATATGTTGAGCTTACCTGCAGTGTCTCCATCTGTCCAACATGCAGGCGTTCTACCTGTGATGGTTCCCAGAATTTAAACCAAATTAATTCCCTGAAATCAATTACAGCTTCGATGCCGTTAGAGGGATACTACTCATTTGACAGCATGATAGGTCTGTTTTGTGACATAATTACAGAGAATTACTTTACCTGCAGGGTGGAGATGACTCCAGGAATATGTTGTATATGTTATGTAAATTTATGCATATTACACGTGCATTTATACATCTTCAAAGGTTATTATGGGCTTCCGTGGGTCTGCAGGTTTCTGTCCTCCTCCTCTTCACGTTCTTCAGAAGACATGAAAGGAAGTGTGAGCCTTGACAGGACTGATGTCAGGACTTTGAGAAAAAGGTGTTGAACTCCCACGATTCAACTGTCAGGTGCTGATTACCGTTTGGAGGTTCATCACTGGTAGGGAACCGCCACCATCTTCTGGGTTTTAAGTTGGGTGGTAGGGCAAGGTTAGGTACCACAGCAGAATAAGATTAAACTCCCATGAACTGTGGGAGCAAAACCTTGAGAGCATAAAGATGGACAGAACAGTGTATCAGTAATCAAACCTTTGATACCCAACACAGCCTTCTTGGTATCAATAGTTACTAAAGTTGCAATAGATGATTTCTGCAAACAAGCTAGCAAGCTAACGTTAGCTGTAACCTGAGACTCGTTGGGAAGCAATGCTGCTGTATCCGTTGGCACTGCCTCGTGCTTTTTTTCGTTTGTTGTGGCTCTCTCTTTTAAGTCCAGTTTGAACTGAGATGAAACGGTTGCAGGGAAAGTTGCAGCGGAGTAAACTGGTCCGTCTTAGTTTGAGCTCAAGCCGACTGCAGGTGTGACCGCAGACAGTCTGTTGTTGGTGGAGGCGAGTCAAAACCCAGTGAGCGAATCAACTCACATAGACGTCACCTGTCGCTATGCACAGCGTAGACTGGCCAATTAGGACAGAGAGTGCAGAGAGCGTCACTGATTTGTCATTTTTTCAAGAAACCCTTGTCCCAGTGGCAGGGAGAGACCAATTGGAGACCAATTTAACAGTGAATGGTGTCATTTTTCAACCACTATTACACTGTTTAATCAGGTTATACATCATAATAACAAAGTTATGCATGAAGCATGAAGATGGACAGAACAATGTGTCAGTAATCAAAGCAACACTACTTACTTGGTATCAATAGTTATTCAATAATATTGATTTTAAAAAGGTATAAAATTTGTCAGTGCTTGTTTGTGTCACTCTTGCCTTTGCTAAATTCAGTTCTCGCAAAGTGGCTGAATGTTTGAATCAGCCACACTTCTAAATGATCAAGTATGTGTCAGCAAAAGTTGGTTGGTCGTCTTTTGGATTAGTGTGTTGATTTTAATGTGCAAACCCGCAAAAAATGGGCTAACTGTTTTTCAAACAAACTTCACTGACATGATAATGTGATGAACAGCAGCACATGGAGTTCAAACAAGGAGATGTACTGAACAGTTTACTATGAAGATGACAAAAAAAGCCATTAGTTTAACTGAATGCATTTATAGATTGTCAGTAAGACCCTCATTGTTATCTTGCTCAAAATGCTTGTATTGGCGTCTTGTAAATATTATAGTATCTTTCTTTCCATTGTTTGGATAAAACACCAGTCCAGTGATTAATGTGGCACTTCCTGTCCACTTCTGATGTCACTGACAGCATAAACACTGCTTTGGTTGCTTCCTCTTAAATCGTTCTATCCATATTGCTATGATCATTACCACACTGCTCAAAAATGTGCAGCTTAGCTCTCTGGTTCTCTCCATTTTCAGACAAAGGCCATCCACCCGGATTGCGCCCTGGTCGTTCAACACATGAAGGCTCAAGAGGAATGCAACCGGATTCTGAAAGAGGAGGAGAACAACCACTCCAACACAACAGGTGTGTGTTTCATCATCATCATCAGTGTGTTTCATTGTGCTGTATAGGAACAAAGATTTACGCACATACCTGCTGTGTGGGGACTGATCCAAATCCTGCAGCCCACTCTTACACCACAACAAGTATAAAGACTGACTAAGTCCATAAAGTTAGGAGGTGGTCAGGGTGAATAGATGGGTCAGAGACGGATAAATTGTTTTCTAGGGGTTTTTTTTGTTGTTGTTTTTTTTCTATTTGCTTGACTTTAGCTTATCCTTCAACCATGACATCTACTTAAACAATTTAATCTATTAAGCGCCTCTAATTCTTCCCCTTAGAGTTACTGAGGACGTACTTGAAACTCATGTCCTCTCTAAAAAGGACAAATGGCAAACATCAGTAAAAAAATCAATTACTTAAATACCTTAAATTAGATGGTTCACTCCATCCTGCCATCCTTTTTATTCTTCATGTCTCTCTGCTCTCCAGACCAAAACCATGCTCTCAGTCAGCACGTTGCTTCATCATGACTGTCACTCTTAAAAATTATTCTTATTGTTAAATAAGACACACAGAGCAAATTGGAATTGGAAAAATCTCTTTCTGTAGAGGCGCTGTCATATTGAGAAGTACTCCATGTGGGCTTGGATCATGTCACCTGGTGAAATTACAGACATTCAGGACTGAATTTGACATGTGTGAAGGTAGAGGAGCACTGCTGTTGCTGATCTTGTTGGAATATATCTATATATCGATATCTATATATCCATATATATATCTATATATATATATATCTATCTCTCTCTCTCTCTTTCTTTCTATATATATATATATAGATAGATAGAGATAGATATAGATATATGCTTTTTTTTACTACATCTTCCTCCAATGCACATTAACTGTGAATATTTCTTGTAAAATCAATAGGGTCACTTTCCTACCCTCCTCCTCTTTACCCACATTTAGAGGGTGTGAAAGGAAGTGAAAGGTGTTGGAGCTTCGACAGTAAATGTCAAGAGTTGAAGACAAAGCCAGAGACCTCCCACGTTTACTGTCCAGGGAATTGATTTTTGTAAGGAGGTTCCTAATTAAAGAGTAATAAAGATAAGATGGTTGACAGGCAAGCAATTCGGATCTTATTCAATACAAGAGAAACAACTCCCAAAATTATTTGTACTGGTAAATTCATTGAAATTCCAGATAATCTGATTCAACAGGACACTTCCCAGCTGTTGTGTTTTAAAGTGGTTCTCTTTTGTTTTATCGGAATTACAAACTACATCAGCTTCAAATGGCAACAAAGACAACATTTGAAAAGACTGCACCTTTAGCGCACCTCTCTACAAATTAATCCGAGCTGACTGATATAGACTAGAGAAACAACAGTATAGAATGTGCCACAGCCACGTTAGGTGTTGTTTTAGATTTACTTAAGCATTATAAGGGATATCACACATACGTTGAGTTCTGTAAACTGCTGTACATTTTTGTGAAATAAAGGGAGAACTAAAGTGAACCAGGAGGGGATGAAAATGACTACAGTTACAATTCACTCCCATAGACTGTTGTTGATAAAGATAATGCTTCTAAATTTGTAAGACAAGAAACTAAGACGAGCTGTGGAAGAAACTGAAAACAGATTAACGTGAGTCAGCTGGTTCCCTCCCCTGAAGTTGGAACACACACATCTCCAGAGAAAATGGATGACTCTTCCTCTTAGATCCCAGTGGGATCTCTTTTTTTTTCACATTTTTCCTGGTATAACAGTCGTGAGTGATTGCTTTTTTGTTTGACTTATTTTTGTTTTTTTTGCTCTAAACTGAGCTGTCTTGTTTGGACAAACAGATGGCAGTGTTTTCAGATTTTGCATGTTTCTCTGGACTTGATCAAAGAAAAACTATTTTGGGTAAAATGTCACTGACTTAAAGTCATATTTCATTAGTTTGGGACTCTTAGTTTATTTTGAATTCATAAAGGGTCGAATTAAAGGGCTCTTTTGGTTGTAACATAATAAAAGTTTCATTTGTTGCCATGCACTGTGTGGATTTAAGCTACTCGGTGATGTGTCACACTAATTGCACGTGTGTCAATTTCCTGATTCACATCCAAATAACCAGACAGGGGTCAGCTTAATATTTTATATGATTAACCGAAGCAAAAGGTAGCATTCGTGAGTAATGTCTTGATTATTTAGGAAAGTTGGATGAAACGTGGAAAACATCCACCAAACCTGCCTGTGGGATTTTGGATAGGTCTGTTCATGTGCACTCTAGCCCACTAAAGCCACGAAAATAGTGCTCTGTCGGCTGCGTTGCACTTTAGACCTTGGTCAGGATGGTGGAAGCGTAAGCGCAAATTCACCACAAAACTGTACCCGCGCATTTTTACTGACAAATCCATCTGTTGCGCCGCTCCACCCAGCTTGGCACAGCCTGGTTCACGAAAATAGTAACTTGGCACAGGCGGGGAAAATAGTCACTTGTGCTGGAAGGAATTACAAATACAACTGGACCTGCACTTAGACCAGCTTTGTGCCAGCACAAATATAGATTTTTATAAATATAGAGCCCCTGGACTTTGTTATCGTTCAACAGCAGTCTGAAAACCAAATGTGATCTCATCGGATTGCATGAACATTGGTGCTGCTTTTCTGAAATTTACTTGCATCGTGTCACATTTGAAGCCAAATTAAGAACCAAGACCTTAATTAAAACAAAACTGCTTTGCAACGTCTCGGTCAGTGTTGCAGCTCTGTGGACTGGTCCCTCTCGGGTTCAGTTAAGCCAGTTTATGGAGTCGCCTTCGACTCAGCTTGTCAAATCATCAGTGGCTTTTTTTTAAAACAAAAGGCACAATGCCTGTTTCAACAGACAATCAGCTTGTAGCAAAATCAGCTGGTCGAGTCAGATACAAACTGTCACAATAACTCATAACATCATAAAAATATACAACTACTACAACTACCACTACTGCTAATATACTTGTTTGAGGAACAGCCATGTCTGTTATACACAAAAGCCTTAAAATTTAAATGGACTCTAAAACTGACAGCTTCACTGCTTTTTCTCTGCTTCACTCACATTCACGATCACTCTGATGCTCACGCTCTCTCGCTCAACTACACACTTACACACACCTTCCAGGCTTTTGCTGTGTTTTGTCAATACTAAAAATGCAACTGTCACTATGCTTAATCATATTTTAAGATACTATGTACAAATACGTTGGAGGTATTTACAGGTATATACATTGGATAATCTTTTCTTTCTTTCTTTCATTCTTTTTCTTTCTGTCAAACACTTCTACATGAGTGGCTGGATAGTAAACAGAGAGGTGACTTAGAGTTTTTGCATCAAGCAAAACATTTTTTGCTGTGGATTAGCCTTTCTTTTACAGGCTGGCGCCCCTGAAATCCCAGACTTTTTAAACTGGGTTCAAGAGTGTCATCTTTTGAAACCGCAGCCTTCTTTCTAGCTGAGTAAACTGGCAAACTGCAAAGGCTTTGACAGCGGTGACTGTACTAATGCTAATGCTAGCGCAAGTCAATGCATTCTGCAGTAGCCACTACCAAACTTTGTGGCTGCTCAGGGCTTAGCAGCAAACAGGAAAAAAACAACTTTAAGCAGCACTGATGGTATGTTATTACAAAGTTACATCACTGACTACTGACCTGGCATGCATAATACAGCACTTTTGGTTGTTCATGTAAATGCAGTTTTTTTTAAAGAAAGGAAAGGCTTTACTGTTTTTAGAAGGGCCATTCTCATCTAAATGTGGCCTTAGTGTGTACTCGCATGTGGTGTCAGCCTACATTACATAAAATTCACATAATCCATACATCATTGGTAAAACGCCCTCTAAAACTATACTATACATTAAACCAGACTGTTTCAAACCACCGCTCTAAAGCTCAGAGAAGCACTCTTATCACACAGCAGGCTGCGGGATGCCTTCCTGTTGCTGATGATCGCAACTGTTTAATGAAAAGTATAGCTGGCAGATTTGCTTCCTGTTATCCAATTACTGTCCCTCACGCAGCAAGGCAGCCAAAACGATCAAGGGAATTAATCAGGTGAGAAGATTTCTGGATTAAAGGAACTGATTGGTCAACCTGGCTTGGCGCTGTTTCATCTGAGCTCATCTCAGGTAGAAGGTGAGCCAACTGAAGCGGAGCAGATTCTTTCATTATCCTCTCTTCACTGCTTCAGAAGAAAAAAACTCAGCCACCGGAACAGCATGTCCTTCAGGAGGACCGCGCTTCATTTTCCCTCTGAGGTGCGGTCTGAAAGCATGCCGATTACCCTTGAAATATGAATATCTCTTTGTTTTGAAGTGTTTCTTCAGTTGTGTGACAGGGTCATTCCAGGCAGGAAAGCACCACTCTCTCCTCGCGCCGTCTCTTCACTCAGCAAAGGTTGATGAAAGCCACACAGTTGGTGAGGCAGTCGTCTGCTCGCCTGTGGGACTGCCTGCATAACACAGCTGGTGTCGCTCAGAATTAATTGGATCATTTGTCTCTCTTTCCTGTGATCATCCAAAGCAAAGACGTGACAATTAGCATTTGAAGAGACAGGTATGAGGCACTTTAAGCCCGGCCCTTACACTGACTTAAGTAGACTGATGCACCACTTTACTTCTCCATCCAGCTCTTAAGCCACAGATGCACAACAAAACATATTCCAACCATGACAACAGCTGATACTGCAAGTGTTTCCAAAACAACCGTTTTGTGGCACATTGTGCCAAAGATCACGCCCTGAATGAAACAATTTGGTAACCACAACATAAAAGCAGTCATATAGAAGAGATATGTGTAGACAGAAGAGCTAAAGGAAACGTGTGTGATGGTCTTTTGAGAGAGAGAGAGGGAGCGAGAGAGGCTTGAATGTGCCTTATTTGAAGAGAAGCTCACATCGACGGCCTTTCTGGGACGCAAACAGGTAAAGGCCTTTACACACCGGGTGCGTAACGAATAAATGACACGAAAATGCAAAATGTTCGGATGCGACATGTTAGGATCAAAAGTCTTCACAAGGCAGCCACAAAAATTTGCGACAGAAACATGGGAATACGACTTTGCGAAAGAGTTTTGACAACTCACTCCAAAGACGGAAAAATGGACTCACATGTTACAAATACAATAATGAAACGTAGCAGAACTTATCAGCCATCAGACAAAAATATTGAGTAAAAATACAACAATATCACATCACAGGCATCAACAGCGGGTAGGTGTAAGCGATATGATTAGATAGATGAAAGGTTCACAGGCCTCCCAGACGTTAACATGTTAGCTTATGTTACCCCATCCAAAAGTAAACTACGTAAGGTAACGTTACTCTGCATTTGCAGAGCCCAACTGATGAGTGATTCTCTGCCATAGGTTGTCTAAGATTGTTGTCTCTGTAATCTGCGTGTCGTTTGTCGAGCAATGCTTAGTGGTGAGAGACATAGATAATGAACTTGTCAACCAATGTTGTTTATGTTGTTGTTGTGGGATACAGACGTGACGTCTGTGCTGCACAACCATCGTGATTGGTTAATGTGTTTGTTCGCAGTGCAAAAAAAAAATATAAAAAAATCGACCTCCATCTGAAAAATAAAAGGTTTGCTTTTTTGCTGTGTGATATTTGCATTCTGTGAGAAAATACTCATGCCCAATCAGCAGTTAGAAAAATAATATTTTGCGTTCAAATTTGCACGAAGAAACACATTTGGTGTGTAAAGGCTTTTAATCACCTTGTCATTAAAGTCGAGTGATTTTTGGATGAACTCTTGCTCAGC
>JAPQLA010000020.1:4566141-4577678 GCA_029822935.1 Naso vlamingii
ACCATCTCTTCAGCAAGCTGTGTTTGGATGATGGGCGCTTCCAATCCTACTTTCGACTAGTCGCCCTGGCAACAAAACAAGAAGCATGTAGCGAATAGTAAAGCCCGCGTCCTACTTGATTTGATTGGCTCCTCCAGCCAAAAGTGGCACTGACAAGTGTTGCGACTCCATTTCTTGCACTGTAAAGTTGAACATTTTTTAACTTTGATGTGTGCCCAGAAACCTTGAAAAAAATGCATCGTGCAGCAGCGGAAAGTAGCATCCGGCAAGCGCACCATACCACAGGAAAACAATGATTTTACTGCCGACGCGTTTCTACATTTGTGGCTCTGTGTGATCGGCCCCTAAGGCCAGCATTCGTGATATAATGTTTATTTTAGTCTTTTCCTTTCTGTACCTGGTTATTGTCAATCTGTATCTCAGATCTTTTGGTTATGAAGTTATGAAAATACCAAAAGAGTTGACTAAATTTAAGATTTACCGCCACACCTGAAGGAGCCATAGCAGTGTCGTGTTGGGAAATCTCCCCGTCTTGGTGAAACTCCTAATACTGCGGATGTAGTGGGCCTGCTTGCTCCAGGGTGCAACATCACCTGGAGTTGCACTGTTGTGAACTATCAGGTTTACCCAAAGACAGTGAATGGGGTTTTGACTTCATCGAGGCTGTAAAATCTTTGCATGAGCTTTCACACACAAATGACAACCATATTCTGGAATTACGAGGGAATGAATTGTTTAGGACCCAAGAAGGCAGAGTGTCAAGTATGAAGTTGTTTAGATGAGAAAGCTGCAAGCAGCAATACCCGAGGCCACGTAATCAGCCCATTCCAAACAAACACCACGCTACATCTAAGTATGGCACAGAAAGAAAGGAAAAATAAAAGGAAAAAACATATTTGACAAACACATTTTTATTCCAAGCAGACAATTTGTGTTCATGTCTTAATACATGTCTGGAGGGGATCTTTAAGTTATTTGGCTGTAACGCCATCAAGAAGAAAACACATTGGATTTTATTATCCTGTAAGAGGGTTTATTCTGGGACATTTTTGCAGCTTGTCTCGGGGGCAAATGTGAGAGGACAGTCTGATACGAGAATGTACTGTACAGTGTGCATCTGGGCCAAGTCAGGAGCACTCTTCACTATTCGCTACATGATGAAGATTAAGATGAGTGGGAAATGAACCTCATCTCTCAGGGTGATTAATGTCCACCAAGTGTAATTAAAGACTTTTAGTTAATTCTCCTGTCTCTTCTCCGTGGTAACCATTTTTAATCATTTCCTGCGGTTGACTCTCTGTAATTGAATGTCTTCATTATATGGACTACAGCAGCTGAAATGATACAGTGTGCATAATTATGTAAGAGGTGTTATTAAAATCTGCTTGCATTCATGTTTTTGAATTCAGCTAAATGCATGTCAGGGTGGCTGTATTTCAGGAGGATGTTCAGTGTCTTTACATGACCACGTCTTTTTGTCATACTACATGTATTGTGACTTATATTTCAGTACATAATTTAATTCAAGTGGTGTAGAGCTTTGAGAACACTTTTACTCTGACAGTGAAAACAGATGTACCATGGCTCCTTCTCAGAAAATGGTTAATTTCTTGCGATACAAGTGGTGTGGCTCAAAAAGAAGACTGTTAGTTCCTGATGGCATGACTTTTTCACGAGTGTCATCAGCATGTCACAACAGCTTCATTCATCCTGTGTGATATCTCAACATCTCACGTCTGACTCACACCAGATGGATTGGTACAATGTGTTGAAAAATTACCTATGACACCCAGATATATATTATATATGTATTACTTTGGTGATTTTTGACTGTTTTTTTTACAGTAGTGCAACAAGAAGGTTAACACTTTGGGTTTTTTTCCAGTGAAATCTCTGTATAATTGTTGGACAGATCACCAAGGAAGTTGCTACACACACCCTATGTTCATCTCAGGAAAAAACAATAACTTTAAAGATTATCTGAGTTTTTTTATGTAGCAACTGCTACAAAAACTTGATAACACAACTTAAAGAACCACAAAACATGCTCTTTATCCACCGCACATTTTGTTGTGATATTTTTCAATGTTAATTATCAACCAGTGACATGGTTTTTACCTCCAGAGTATTCTATACATTTCTTTCTTTCCTTTTTTTTTTTTTTTTAACTTGAGCTCAGTGGTCTATAACTGCAAGGACTTGGCCTTGACTCTTCCAATTATTAATATGAATTTAATATTTTATGATTGAAATGTAATACCCCTGCAGCTTTGTCATTAGGAGAAATGTTCTTGAGTCCCTGTGAGAAGCAGACGAACCAATCAGCTGTCTGATTCTTGGCTACCTTTTTTCCAACTGGACAAATTACCCGAATGAAAAGTCGTAGGCTTGACTTAATTACAATCAGCTCCCAGCTGTTAGACCCCTTCTGAGACACTCATGGAAGTAATGGCTGGGGGCTGTTTTTCTCTCTTAGACTTTAACTTAACCACTGTACCGATTAACTGACTCGTTGTTTCATGTTGAATTATTAATTGAAATACCTGTGCATTCGATATGCTGCAGCACACAGTTTCCATGTGACAAACCCTTGGTCTCTCCACAAATCAAGTCATTACATTTATCTGATTTTTTCTTGACTTCACTTTTATTTTCTCTCAAAAAAGTCGAAGCTGCATGTAATTTAAGTGTTTGACAGTGTTTGACAGTCTCTTAGCGTTTTGTTGTAGTGACAAACACATTTGCATCAAACTCACCAGGAACCTGTTTATCAAAGGCAAAACCCTCGTACCTCTCAGCCTCTAAACGTTTTCTCCAGGATGACTAATTCCCCCGTTTATTTCACCTGTCAAACCACTGGCATTACCATTATGTCGGATTAGTTTCACTCAACTTTCTATTGTTGTCTGACAAAAAAGTAAATCTTGTGTAAGCTGTGCATGCAGGTCTCGGAGACAGTTGGCTAATTAAAGTGAAACGGGGCAGATAATAGCTTTTAAAAACATTTCAGCCATTTAATGAGCTTATTATTTACTATGAAAAGGAACGTGTCGCAACCACCCCACCTCCACCACCAGCTAGAGCTTCCACCCACCCTAATTCCATCCTGCTGTGCAGAGACTTGGCATCCATAAATTTCACTGAGTAAAGAATTATTATCACAACTAATGGAATAATGCTTAGGCCACTCTAACACTCAGAGGTCCTCTTTGGGCAAATTGTCTCAAGTCATTCTGGGAGGATGGTAATTAAAAGACAAACTACAGCTCAAATGAAATGATCATTTGCAAACTTGAGGTCCTTTACAGAATGCAAATTTAATTTTAAAAAAGTAAGCTATTACAGTTTTATGATGGTGTCAGGCTTTTCATACGACACTGATGATTTTTTTTTTTTTTTTTTTTCCATTAGGAGTTTGGAATGATGTGCTTGTGTCAGAGTTAAAAATGGGGTCACTCATGCATTGGTTTATTGGTTCTAAAGGCTCTCTGTAGCCTTTCAGCGCTGAGGCATTCCTCATTTGCATTCAAGGACTGAGAGGATGTCAATGATGTTGACTTAATGAATTATGTCCGTGTGCTGCATCAGTATACAATAAATTAACCCCTTTATGTTCTCCTCTACTCAGGCAGTGATTTGTTTTCATTGCTGCACATCAGATAATCTCATTTATTTTCTGTTTGTGTTCGTGATCAGGTGGGGAACCTGATCTTTAAATCGACTGACAAAAAGAAAGGGGCATCAGAACTGACAATAAAAAATGCCGCGGTTTTGCAGCACAGACCATCAAAGCTACCTTTTTCAGCTTCTTAAAGCAGGCTATTTACAGATTAATGGAGGGGAATATTGTATGTTCTCTCTAATGAGAATGTTCAGGTCGTTTGCAATGCAGCTAGCTAAACCTCAGAGAATGGGGCTGCTTGGAGATTTTTGGGTGATTTATGAACTGAAAAGTGCCAATTAGCACAGGACACACCAGCGACATTATAGACGGCGGGAGCAGAGGTTGCAGCAGTGAACTTGACTCCTGATGGCTCCATCGATCAAGAAAGGATTTCAGTTTGAGAATGAATTATACCGTCACTGTGCTTGCCACCAGAGCGCAGGAGAACTGGGTCAACTGGATGACTGAGTGTGTGTGGCACTGGGCTGCTTCAGAGAAATGGCTTTTGAAGCTTTTGATAGGTCAGAGTAGATCACTGTCATTGCTGTGTACCATCCCAGTTTTGATTTCTGACTTCAAAATGACAAGAGAGCCAGAGAATGAAAGATAATGCACAATCAATCCGTTCCCCTGTGACAGTTGGAAGAAAGCTGTAGTTGAGCTGAAACAAAGGGCTGTACACAGGATTTATATAAGCTGTTTCATCTGTGCAGTGTTGAAACTGGAAGAAACTAGAAAGAAGAAAAAAAAATGCAAGAATATATGTCTTCATGAGAGCCAGACAACAGAACCTGACCTTGTCACATCGAGAACAAGCCAGCAACCAAGTCTGAAGGTGTCAACCACTGACAGCCTTAGCACAGATAAAAATTTCCCACTTTTTTTTTGTAACAACCGCCCTCCACCAGCTGCCTTTCATCTCCTTCCCATCCCCAAAACACCCACCCTTCCTCATTTGAATTTATCATCTGCTACTTATTACATATTTGCTCCTGTTTTCGATGACACAAACAAAAAATAATGTCTGCTTTGGAGCAATTAATGCTGGCATGTTGTTCCCCTTCTTTGCAATGCACATTGTGTATGAATACCTAAAGGTCAGTGGAGGCATTTATGGCCCTGTTCCTCCATTATTCATTCTAAGTGTGTAGGTTGACACTTGTGTCCCTCGCTGGGCCCCCTGGGACTAATTTTTCTCTCCTAAGAGATGCATGGATGTAAACCCGCAGCAGTAAAGGACTTTTACTGCAATCCACATCCTTCCATTATAGGAAGTAAGCAGCGTTTGCTTATGTGTGTATTGATGCAATTCGTCATGAAGAGTTGCTTCTAGAGAGGGCAGATGGCAGGTGGTGTTGATTAAGTTGGCGGCTAAGATCTGGCTGTGTGCTTCTCCATCTAACTCACAAGTGGGTGGCCAATGACACTTACACTTTGCACCAGATAAATAACCAGCTCTCGAATCAAGGAAAATGCAGGAGCCCGTTAATTAAAAGAGGAAGGCAACAGTCTGTTTCTTTTTATCGTCAACAATTCCTGTAAAGTGACCAAAACCAACAATGTGTAAGTCTGTTTCTAACGGCTGTCCGGCTTTCCTAACCTGTTCCGATCTGTCAGCCCTAGAGTGATTTTTCCTACTGAACAAATAGAGTAAATGAGTATTACAATTTACAGTTTACACAATGTGAGTGTTTTCTTGAACTGGTCGTAGGCAAAAAGAAGGTTTTAATGCCCCTGTGGTTCACTGAGCTCTAGATACAAATACTCTTTCAAATGGTAATGAGTTGATCCTAAGTAATTTCCTCAGTGTCCTGAGACTCCATTGATTAGTCTTCATTTGTTGATGATGAGAAAAATACTGTTCTTATACTTTTTAATATGAGTTACACAACACGTCTGACATATGTGAATTATTTTTTGAATTTGTCAAACTTTAAGGTCTCATCTTAACACTTGCTGAAATATATTTCAGTTTATTCTGGTTTTAATATTTCATGTTGTTTTTTTAAGTGTTAATGTTCAGATAACTATCTCATAACCTCATGCACTCACTGGAAAAACATTAGTAGGAGCTAATTGGTATCTTACAAAAACCCAAATTAAAACAACATCAAACAAGAAAGGAGAAAGCAAAGTAAATCTAAAAGAAAATCCACAGACACTTTATAATATATGATAACACATGCTAATACATTTGCTTTATCTGTGACATCTTCCATATAAATTTCCTCATCCAACTAGTCTCTATTTTAGAACTTACTCATTTTATTCTATCCAAAATGCAGATCCCCACTTGAATAGAAAATCAAACTTTTGGATACCAACTTACATTAAAAATTAATGAAGGAAATAGTTTCTGCATAGTAGAGAATATATTATGTTGCAATGGGCTGCTTGTTATTCGTCAAAAAGTGGGGTTGCTGTGAGCGCAACATGTTCTTTTCAGTGTTGGGTGTTAGAATCATGGCATGGTAATTCCTCTTCATTTGCACTGCATAAATTACATTTTCACTGTGACAGCAGAGCTTGCCCCGCACGGCAGCCCATAGCTAGTCTAACAATTAATTTAATATCTGAGAACGCAGTTCATTTGTTTGCCTGTAAGGGAATTGAAATCCTAATGAAAATGCTCCTCTCAAAAAAGAAGTTATGCCACAGTATGTCTGTGGCTCTGTGCTGTTTTTTTTTTTTTTTTTTTCAAGTTTTAATTGGCTTACCTAAAGGATCAGAAGATGATTATTTGGGCTGAAAATGTACAGTTCTAAAAACACAACCTTAGAGATGTCTATTTATTGCAATTAGGGAGCAATAATGATAAACAACAGACATTCATCTACAGAGCTGTAGGCCTTCATATAATGAATAACATTGCAAGGCACAACAGCAACTATGCAAATAAGCAATTGTGGAGGGATTACATGAATCTATCATTCTATATGCCAGAAATCCTTACACTGTCAACACAATAGATAACAAATCCATGAAGAGGCGGTAAAGGACAAGAGGTAGAGATTGGCTTGTTTGTGACACTGCACAAGTGGGATAACGGATGTCATCCACACAGTAAGGCTACAAAAAATTGGAGCCCTGAGGTGACAGATGAAAGACAGTCCAATTCAGTTCCACCCAAAACCAAATACCTCCCTCCTTACAATGGATAAGTTGGTTTCGAGTTGCCTTGATTTAGTACAATCACAATCTTTTTGTAGTGGGCCCTTCTTTCGTTAGCCTTTGTTTAAATCAGCTAATTTAGACAAATGTGGAAAGCCGACAAGAGTATTATCATCCAAAGCTTCAGTGCTACCCTGCTGTGTGACATGTTCTCAGAAATGACAAATTCACTTAAAATTGGCAATGCTTCTAAACCGATGACAAATGAGCATTTTATTTGCTGACATGGTTGAGATCTGGTTAAATTTAGGCAACTCTTATTCATAAATACAGATAACCACATTAAAAAAAAAAAGGAAAAAAAAAAGATAATTTCTTGTAATTTAATGGAGGCAGGACAGGAACCTTGGGCTGTGGTGTAAAAGTCATGGCCCCCTCACCTCTACTCGTTTAACTTGGATGTCGATATGCAAAATATTGTATTTAATGAGCTGCATGTCTGTCTTACTGCATGTCTTCTCCAAATCAAGTGTTTAAGGACAGAAGATGTTGGTAGATGTCCTGAAACCAATTTGTGACGAATAATTTTGGTCTGTTAAAAAGCATTTGACTTAATGTGGATGCTAACAGGCACAGATTTGACCTGTGTGGTGCTTACAGAGGCACACCTTGCCTGAAAAAGTTCAGGCTTACATCAAAGCTGTAGAAGTTTGTAATTAGGCTATATACTGCAGGAAAACATCAAAGAACTGGAATTCTTGTAAAACTGTGATCAATCTGAGTCAAATGCACATTCACATCTAATGTCAGTTAAAATGTTAATAAACAATGAAACAAGCACAATTTCACAATATCTGCAAATAGCAGCTAAAAATGTTAAATCCTTTCTTTACTGTATATTTAGAGGAAAAAGAAGGGAAGAGATAAAAACTGCTGTCTGCAGTCATGCCTCCCACACAAGAGTCAACAGTCTATGATGAACGGTTGATGAGTTATTAAAGGGGGTGGAGCTAAAGCGTAGGGGCAGGGCAGGCCATGAACAATGAAAGTATGTGTGTGTGTGTGTGTGTGTGTGTGTGTGTTTCTACACTTTGGCCATGTTCCATGAACCACTTTAGAAGTTGTGCGCCTTTGTGTTATAGCCCACTCCCACTGCTACACCCCCAAATTGGCATAAACACGAACACGCACTCACTTCACCTCCATGCCGAATTTCTGCCTCCTAGGGCGAAAACTGTGGCCATCAAAGAGTAAAAAAATTTCGGGACCAACCGACTGACCCACCAACAGAACGACCAGAGCTGCTGGTTGCTGCTACATAACAAAACAAAACAAAACAAAACAACGAAGCTCTTGACAAAAATTTAAAGAACCACTGTTATTTTGCTAAGTGAATATTTGCAGCAGAGACGCATTTTATCATGTGCCCACCAGTGTCGCATGTCACCAGTCCACGTTCTCCATGCATGGCCTCTGCCTGAGTGTTACTCAAGCTTTTATTAGATCTCTGCTATTTTTCATGTAGTAGCCTAAATAAACAACCATGAAATGAAGACTTAATGAAATGAAGTCAGTCTCAATTTGTGCTTAGTTCGCTTTATCGCTGTTTGGTTCTCCTCTCGTGATTAATCCTGCTTCTAGTTTAAATGCCCAACAGTGTGAATAATTGTTCTGTCCGGTGGGTGAGAAACAGAAAGACTGATAATTCTTGAACCAAGGTGATCAACATGTACACAGTTACAAACTATGGATCTTGTACTACCTTGAATCCTTAACTTATTGTCAGTGTGCTAATTTTCTTCAGAAAATGAAACATGTCCTCAAACAAAACCTCTTAGTGAGCACCGGCTCATTATGTCACACACTCACAGCGTAACATTAAGGAAATTTTCAACATCGTAGCAAATTAACATTAAATTGAAAACATCAATTTAATGTTAATTTGCACTGCTACTGAGATAAATTAATATCCTGTCGTTGGAATAATGTTTCAAACACTTGACGTATGCTGTTTGTTCCCTTTGTTGTTTAAATATCACTATATTCACCTTTTTCATTAAGATAAACAGTTAAACAAATGCTAGTGGGCCATCTGGGATTCCTGTTGTAAACAGCCGACCGCTGTGTGAAAGCTGCTGGAGCCATTAGCCTCCCAGTCAGATCCATCTTCAGCCATCAAGGGACCAGCAGACACTCGCTGTCAGAGGCCAGAGCAAAATTGATCCATTGTAATTGCATCCTGTGTGAAGTTAATGACTGTTTAAGGCAGAGTGGCCATCATTGTTTCGTATTCTGACAGATATATGTAAATGACCTTGACAGGCACATATGCTAATTGGAGGGTGAGACAGCTGTCTTTATGAATGAACTCGTCTTCCTTTAATGCCTGAAATTAGGGTGTAGTCTGTAAGCTGGGGGAGGTTAATACACCGTACTGCTATGAACATTTCCATCGTTAGCTCTGCATTGGTGGGTGTAACTATGTGCACTATGATTAAATTTCACTTTCTTGCGTTTGTGCACTTTGTACTGGTCTTGATTGCAGACAAATCCATTTTTTTGTTTGTGTTGATTGCACAGCATTGATAATTTCATGATGATGCACGTTGAAAATGCAGCCCTTATAAAACAGAGAGTGCACCGTGTTCACATCAATTACGTTGGATGCATAAAAATAATCTGTTCTGCATGGCAGCAGCTGAGACTGACATCATGATAAACAGTGGAACTGAAAGTTGATTTAATTAATTTCCCATAAAGCAGAGTTACAATGTTTTTACAATCGAGAGCTGCCAACAGCAAATGTAATGTGTTTGCATCTATATTTCCATTATGAACATTTCTTTCATGAATTATAGATATAGCCAGCAAAAGCACTTTTAATTTATAGCCTTTAAAGTGTTTGAATTCTTAACAACATTTAGCTAAAAGTCCTCAAAAGAATAAATATCTAGAAAATGTATTTCAGTGATTGCCGTACTCACTCAAAGCCATAGTTCACTACAAGATGATGTTTTGTACAGTATATTACTCACCCTTAGATGTCGAATTGAATTTTTTTTTTTCCTTCCAGCATCCACTTCAATGTTTTGTGTTGCATGCCTGACCAAGCGTGTGCATTAGAGAAACAAGTGAATTAAAAGCACTCCTAATGCATGTGCTTGGCCAGACACGCTACATGAAGCACTGAACCAGATGTGTTAGCTTTCTAGCCAAAGTAAAAGTGTTTTGGAAATACTGAGCATACAACATGATGAAGAGGACTTGAATTATACCACACAAAGCTGTTGAGAGAGTTGGATGGATTTTTTTTTTATATAGTTTTGAAGTTTTCAAGAGTGAACTTCCATAAGCTGCCAGCTGAAGTGAGTGACTCACAGTTTTGGAATTGCCCGTTTACTGTGGATTAATGCTGGAAGAATTTTTTAAAAAGTATAATAATAATAATTCAAAATATCTAAGGGTGAGTTGGTGATATACAAAACATAAATTTTGCAGAAAACTATTGCTTTAACTTCCTTTGGAGAAATGTTACCAATATTTCCCAGTATGGATATTTTGACCTATGTTTGCTGTAAACATAATTTCTCAAGCAGATCAGTGACACAGAGCTTTAGGATTATTGATGCGTAATGCTAGTGAGAAAAAATTGTATTTTGAATTTGGATCGGTATTAACTGTCAGTATTGAGGTTTTGGTTTAAAATCATAAACAACTTAGAAAGTAGGTAGCTAGCTTTACTGCCATAAGCAAAACTGTTGTTGAAGGCAATTGAAAAAATCTGTGATTTATTTGATGTTATCAGTAAAAGTTTGTTTAATTACTTTGGGTGAATATTTCTGACATCTCACCATATATCCTTTCACCATTTAATAAAAATGAATAACATTTAAGTCTCTTTTTTGTAATCATTTATTTTTTAATTTTTTTTAATGCATATTGATGTTAACACTAAACAAAAATCACTTTAGTCAGCTGCTAATGAATTTAAATAAGCTTGTCATCCCTATTTGACAAAAATAGCAGGTGTTAATTATTTGATGACACCTTAACGCAATAATGAAGAATTTTTATATTCTTGGTATAACTTGCAACACGCAGACACATGCTGATGTGAAACACAGACAGTATGTGAGTATATGACTTTCATGACAAGGCTAGATTTTAGCATTTCAATAGCGTCCCAGATTAGCTAGAGGTCGTCTTTGGAGGTGTCTGAGAAAATGTCATCAGTCATTAGGACACACTCCATGAAACACGATGCTCCATTTCAGCTGGAGTGTTTCCTTCAGGGAGTCACAAGGATCGTTCAAGTTGACTGGATCCAGCAGACAACAGTAAATTGTTTGCCCTAAGAAATGAATCGGCAGGGCCAGGATGTTTTTTAGGCTTTTGGCTGAGAGAAATGTTACTGAAACTCTGCATCCTCGTGGAAGGTGGAACAAGACAGCTTCACAGACATGAGACGCTGCTGAAGGCTTTGAGTTCCCTAATTCACAGTTAGTAGGTCAAAGTCATGGACTGTCTGTTTGCTAACAACAAATTATGCAGCACAAGGAAGGCCAGATGCAAGCCTTGAAGACATTAATTTTAAAAATGATAGTCTTTGAAGAAAAAATAGCTTGATGTTCAAGTCTTTAAAATAATCTCATTTTCATATGCACCCTCACTTGGCACCAATAGAGTAACTTTGGGAACCCTCTGGATATTGAAAAGTTATGAAACTGCATTTTGAAGTTCTTTGAGGAAAACATGGGTTCTT
>JAPQLA010000020.1:4624590-4637202 GCA_029822935.1 Naso vlamingii
GACAGCCTGTTGTTCAGAGTGAGCCATGACAACCCAGGCTAAACAGTCTCTCCATGGCCACACTAGGCCACTTGGCTCTGTTGGATTTTACGCATAAACTCCTTTTATAGGGAAATAGTTCAGGATCTGTGTGTCTGGCAAATATATAGCTTTGATAAGATGAAGGAAGCTGTACTTTTCTCATGGACAGCTCTCGTCGTTTCCCCTCAGCCATTGCACTTAAAACTTCAACAATGTGAGTAACATGTAATACAAGTAATAACACAAGTGTTTGATTAGTATCTGTAATGTGATTGTTGAATTTAAAAAGAGTAAGGCATGGCATAACTACGTTACAGACAAATAAATGTAATGTGGTTACTGCTTTAATTTGGAATGCATTAGCTCGACATTGCCTCTCTCTTATTCTGTGCACATCCACAGTTGATGCAGTCTTATTTCCTAATGAATGGCATTCATCTGGCACCCTGAGTAATGCCATTTTACAATGCATCATAGTAGCTAATAAACTCAGGATTGATTTGTGCTTCTACAAAAACACATCAGGCGGAAACCATCACATTGGTAATAAATTGATGCTGATCTGGTCGTGGGGACACAGCAGCCAAATGCCAAGAGAATTTTATTTATATTTTTTTCTTTTTTATTGGAGGCTTCTCAGCGGAGCAATCGATCTCGGTGCAGAGCCTTTTGTTCTCTGAAGTAATAAAGGAGCATATTGATTTATTGGCGGGCGACAGTTACCTTTTGCCTCCTCCCCCTGTTCTCTGTTTCGTTCCACTGTCGGGTCCCTGAGGAGGAAAAGTTTGGTCTGTGTAGACGGTGAAGCCCTGCACTTTGCGACAGCACAATGCACATCCACACTGACACTGAGATTTAAGCTTCCTTTATGTCATCATTTCATATGTTTGTGGCTTTTCAAGCAGAGGGATAAATTATCTCTCTGAGTTGTTATAACATGTCACTGTCCATATTTGTTTATGTTTGAGTAGGAATTATCAGTATCAGTTTGACCAACACCAATTGTACAGAGTGTATCTGTCCAATCCTTGTTTTGTTTGTTTGTTTTTTCAAAAAAACTCGCGGTAGAAGAGTCACCAGTACCAGGAAACAAAAGAAAACTTTCTGCTTAAACCTGCACATTAAAGTTACAAAGCTCTGTTGGTGCTCAACAGGAATGTTCTCAATAAAATTGATTAAACCTTGTATTTGTAAATTATTTTTCCACATTTTAAAAGAAATTATTCACATCTGTACTTGGACAGACCACTGGAAAGAGCTTTCCTCAAGTTTTGGTAAGATGTCTGTAGCAACAATAATAAACAGAACTATTTTCAATTCTTTTCAATTACATTCAGTCCTTGGATAATTCAATCATATGTTATTTTTTTCTAAACTTTTTCTCAGATTATCTTTAAATCAGTTGCATGACAAGTTCTACAGTGTCCCCCTTCCGAACATCCCTTGCTTTCCCAACGATCTGGTGCAGGGCCTTTCTGTGTGGGGTTTGCATGTTTTCCCCTGTGGATTTCACTTAGGTGCTCTGGTTTTCTTCATAATCAAAAACTTGCACATGTAGGGTGACTCTCATGTCATTGCCCTCTACCGTGGCACTGGAGCTTAGAGCTGGAGTTGTTCCCCAGGAGCTCTTCAATTACTTCCCACTGCTCCTTATGGATGGCTTATATGCAAAGACACAATTTCAGTGTGTCTTATTCCATATGAGTGTATGTGACATCTTCTTTCTCTTCTAAATATTCTGTTAAAAATTCTCTTCAGGTACAGTCGAAGCAGATTAAAAATTAAGAGTAGTAAAATCACAAGAAGAATTTTGCAGATTTACAGAATCAGAACCAGCATTTCCAGCATCTGATACCTTTGATTGACTCACTACTAAAGGTCAAACATCTCTGATCAAAATTTGCCTCTTGCCACCCACTCACACTGCATAAGGCAGGCTGCATGAAGCCACAGGTGGAATAAAAACATGGGGCTATTTACAAGCTCACAGTAATGCAGCTGCCTGTGCAGGGCAGGATTTTTAGAACCGAGTCTGGTAATTGCACAGTGAGTAGAGTGCTGTTAAACATCATAATTATGGATATGCTACCTTGGGATCATTTTATTTTGCTGGAGGAGGAACACGCACTGAAAGGAAGGCAGATTTATTTTTCAGCCCTCCATTTCCATTTTTCTTTGAAAAGCACCATCCATATCCCTAATTACTCAGACTGTGAGGATGTTTAATTAATTTTTGGTGAAGATGGGTAAAATGTATTAGTGTTTCACTCCTGCAGTTCCTAGTTTCCTGATCCCTTTCCCTCCTGTGCACAGTTAGAAATGGGATTGACTTAACTAAAGGTTTACAAACCAGCTGTAAGAGAACATGTTTGTTTCACCTCGGAGGTCACTAAACGTCCAAAGTCACCTAAGACTCACAAACACAACCAGAGGTGCTGTCTTTCATTCTTACAGACCCACTCTTTTCCCACTGGGGTGAAGCACTCATTTCCCCCATCTAATTGACACGGCCGTACCCCAGTAAAGACGTGCTGACATTTGGTAATACATTCCACCACTCACACATCTCATCAGACACTACTCATCCATGTAGAGCCCTCAGCTAAAGTAGCTTTTGACATGAGTTGGAGGGGCAGCAGACAAATTGAGGTGATGACTGTTAACCTTCACAGGTGCACGACTCCTCTGTACTGCCATTAAGACACGTACATATTATAAGATTAGAGATGCCATCTTAAACCTCACATTAATAATGCAGGCAGAATCTCTGACCCACAGTACAGATGGATTTGATTAGTGACTGAACTAAAAGTCTGCAGACTTGTTATCTGTTTAACATCAATAAAACATTATTAATCTGGCGACGTTAGTATAATCAATATAAAGAAGGAAAGTGAAAAGCCTGAGCCTCCCTATGACTAATTCAGAGCCTCTGAAGCTGAACCTGGCTGTTCAGTTTGTTACAGTGAGCTTCTATCACTTACCAAACAAAACTGAATATGCTTGCAAAACTCTGAGTTAGTGAAGTTTTCACTGCCAACATTTATCAGTAGCAGAAGTTAAAGTTAGTCTGACTTCATCTTGTTCATCTTAGAGTTTAAATGTGTATTTTTTGCTTAAGTTAATGAAAGTAAATAAATGTTTTTATGATACACTAAATAAACTGGTCATCAGGCAGATATGGTAGCTATGGAACAGCCTAGTCTGCATGCTGTTTAAGTCAGAAAAAAACAAAGGGATAGGAAGAGACTGTAAAACAAAACAAAACACCATGGTGGTACAAGATGGCCTCTGATGTTCAAAGCAAAGTGCTCCTTTCCTTCCTCGCATTGTGTCTCAGCAGGCTGATACAAGCACAGACAAACTGTCTTGCAGTTACAGTTGAACAATAGTTTGTTGAGCTGCTCTGCACTTGGGTTGGACAGAAAGTGCTGTGTGCTGCCTGGGCTTAATTGGTATTTGGTCTCATGACCTTGTCTAAACTGGCCATGCAGCAGAAGCAGCACGTCAGCAGCACAACAGCAGCAGCTGCTGTTCTCTGTCAGTGTCCACACTGGGTCTGTTCTCTTCAGCCTGCTGCAGAGAAAGCAGTATTGCAAGACTAGGACGGAAATTGGCAGACAAAACTATTTCTTCTTACCCTCACACACGTTCAAATCTGGCACAGGCCCTTCAAGTTTCAGCGTGGCCTAAAATCTGCCATCATCAACCCTTGAGCTTGGACTCAAGTCGTGCTCTGTAACCTGACCTCTTTACTCACATCACGACAGCAATTTGAAAAGAAAGAAAAGGAAAAAAAAACAAAACAAACTATGACTTTACAGCATTCTGGATTTAAACTATAAGTACCAATAAGTAAAACTGTGAATTATGCACAACTTCTTTTTACTATTCAAACTGCAGTTTCAATTTCACACCAGCTTGCCTCATTGGATTACATGCGTACAGTATTTAACCTAAACAGTTGTTTGTTCTTTGAGAGACGGGAACATATTTTCCATTTCAATAGAACTAATTTTGTCTCTAGGAAATGTAGTGTAATCCATTATTAAATTAACAATACAAAATACAATAAAATGGAGGCTTTCAATTGTATCCACCATGGTCTAATTCTTTTCAGTAACCCTATCAAATTGAGTGGCAGTTTAAAGAATGGCTCAAATCTACACATAGCACATCTGCTTTTATGAATGTGGTGAAAGAGAGCTTGTAATCAGAAATGCCATGCATTTTTAAAACTCAAAGTATTGGAATGTTTGTGCTTGGAACAAAATGTCCTTGGTAAAAAAAAAATTTCTTGAAGCGGGCATAAAATGTGAAGACACATGAAAGTAACTGCAGAAAAGAAATCATCTGAACATAGCTGCATGGGTGTTACAATCACTTTATGATCCCTTTTATTTCCCCCTAACTCTAATTTGTGGAAACCTTTTCAAGTATATTTTAAAATAAGATGACAGAAAGTTAACATTATAATGACAAATATTCCAACAGCTGGATTCTGTTATAACATGATGTTTTTAATATCAATTAATCTACAAAATCTTGACGACACCACTGTATTCTGGTCTTCATGGAAAGTGCACTGTCACTGAAGCAAAAGGAACATATAAAAATTACAAACAAACAAACTGTACCATTTTTACCATAAAATGTCCATTCATTTGGCATTGGTACATACAGTATAAATGAGCAGAGTCATATTGAAACAGGATGGTTCAACTTTTATATAGCCATATCTGAATTTCTACAGTAGAATTCTTTTGTTGTAGAGTTTGTTCTTGTGAAACATTTGTGCATTTTCTCGCTGATCCACCTCATTCTTTATGATATAGCACTGAAGGTAGTTGCCACAAAACAAAAACCAAAACAACCAGATGAGTACATTCTGATTTCTCTCTGAAATTACCACATGTTTGGTAATCCATAGACATCAAAAGCATCTGCCCCAAGACGGGCCCAATCCTCTTGTCCAGGAGTTCACCTTGGCGCCTTTTACCGTCCTGAGTTCCAATCAAGCAGCTGTTAACTGCACAGCTTGGTGGTCTCGTAATCCATCAAATTGGGCAGACGTGAGCTGAAGGCCTGTAAGGAGGCATGAATACGAACCACCTCACTGGCAGTTAATTTGAGCCGGTGTCGCAGAAGACAAGCGAACAGGTCCAACCTCTGCTGGCCCGGAGGGGAAAGCCGGTTCACCCTGTCTCGTATTTCCAAGAGCTGAAGCATGGCTGTGTCTTGGGAACCTTGGGTGTATGGATAGTCCAGCTGCAGAATTAAGTCACGGATTGCCTCCGGGTCAAAGTGCATGCTGTAGCCAAAAACCTGGATGCTGTTAATCTTCATGTAGCCCAGGTTCCGAGCAGGTTCTGTCATTTCTAAAGGCTCGTAATAAATGCTGTCATTCACTCCATCTTGAGTTTTTATCCTGCTCCGAAGGTAGATATGAATCGTTTCAAAGAATGTCTTCCACTTGTTGCCCAGCGTCAAAGTCCAGTTATAGCACTCGAAGGGTAGGTCCAGCTTAGTGGCCTGCCAGTCTGGAAAATTGTTTTCATTGACAGGTATGTACCAGCTCTCTGAGTGACTCCCTCCAAAGGGGTTTATGTAGAGAGTAAGTGCAGGCTCCAGGGTGCTGTTCTTTGTAAGGCAGATCTGGAGGGATATTCCCAACAGCATGTGGACCATGTTAGACTTGTACTTGTTGCTCTTCAGCGTCAACAGCATCCTCTTTCTCCATGATGGATCAAACCAGCTGTTGAGTCTCATGTCATTACTGATGAAGATTGCGTGGACCTATCAGACACATGGACATGAAATCAGTATGGGCATACTTCATTCATTTATTCATTTATGCTGAGAAGGATGGCATGCAGCAAAGGTACCTCAAGTCAAAACAGGTATACTCTGGTTTTAGGGTACACTACGTATCTTGAACAGCATGTGGTAACCAAAATTGCAGACTATGGGACATGCTTGGGCCCAGAGGGACTTTTTCTCCTAATCTCCCAATGCCTTAATTCATCCATGGGCCAAAATGGCAGTAAGTAAGAAAGAAAGTAAAGGCAAATACCTCAAGCCTGCGGTCAGCTCTCTGCAGTAAATAACCCAGCTCCAAATCCTGGAGGTCTGTCTCAAAACCCAGGTAGTTCTCCGTGGAGTCTGCCACCATGGGCCTGCAGGCCCCCTGTGACAGGGCAAAGCCCGGATTGCAGCTCCCACAACGGGTGTGGTTATCTGGTGCACATGCTGTGCAAGCCGAGCCTTCCCCGACAGAGCAGGGCGGTGGCAGCTGACAGGGGCTGTGCTCGTATTGACAGCTGCAGCTGTGGAGTTCCTCAGAGAATTCACCAAGCTGGTTGTTTTCTGAGCAATACAGGAGAGACTGGAAATGACTCAGCCAGTAGGACTGAGGGCTGCACCAGGGAAAGAAGAAAAACAGAGGGAGAAGGAGAGAGAGAGGCAGAGAGGGATTAGTTATCGAACAGGGCTTATTGGATGAGCTGGTTTAATAGGTAGCTGCTTTATTGGGTCCAGGACACCTGTCTGGATGTGCAAACAGCTTGCTCGTTAAAAATATTAAGCATAATCAGCATAATGTAAAGAATTTTTAATTTCCAAATTGCATAACATTTATTTTAACAGCATTTCAATCACTGCATTTGAATGCAAGGAAAAACTTGCAGAACGAAAATGTGGAGAACGGTACTCAACAAATTGCTTATACCAGGTCATAGTAGGTGATAACAACAATCACATCACAAGTGAGCAAACTCCATCCATGAATCAGTGCTGAGGCTTATCTGTGCAGAAATGTGAAACCATTTTAACATATCAATACTACTGTGCTACAAAATTATTTCTGTTATTTAAAGGCTTCACAGGGTTTTGAATTTTTATTCTCATGCCACAGCTACAAACTCTTGTGTGCCGAGGGGATCCACATTCTGTCTTGTGGTACTTGAATGTTTTTAGTTCCGCCTACGACCCTGGATAGCAGGATATTGATGTCAAGATTGTATGGAAGTGTTTGCGGGAATACCTTAATGTTATTGAGCCACGCTGGCCTGATATTCATGTGAAGTGTACCAGTTTTCATGTTGTTGTTGTGCCAGATAAGTGTAGGTTACACATGCAAAGAATATGAGCACAAACAATGGTGTTTGAAAAGGAAGAAAAATCGAGAGACATACAGAGACAAACCTGTCTTTGATCAGTTTATGACATAAATATTAGAAGCGCGCTGCAGCCGTAGGGTAACTGCATCTCAGACATACATATAATTCCCCCACGTGGGCCAGAGTTTGATTCCCGTCTCGACTGTGATCCCTTTATGTCTCTTATCCTCTTTGCGCATTGAAGAGAAGAAATGCACACTACATACCTCCGGCTTTCCTTTCAGAAAAAAAAAAAAAAAAAAAAAATCCTTGATGAGGATGTGTTGTGGTAAACTTTATGCTAATCTGAAAATGTTTGTTGGATTACATTCAGGGCGTCCTTCTTCTGTATCCCGATCTTATTCTGTGTTTAGCAGTATGAAGCGAGTCTGATGTTGGAAAATTACTGATTTGAATATCAAAAACCTCTAATGCAAAAAGAAGGGATAGGAAATGAACCAAAAGAGTTCTTCCTTTCCATCGCCCCGCTACATGCGGGCCAGGTATTTCGCCTCTGACAGCTTCAGCAGAGCAAAGCAGTTGCCAAGACGAGACTGAAGTTATGCTGTTAGTTCCCTGGTGTGATTATGTTCAGCCTTCCTGCTCCCTGCAACTCTCCCTCCAAACCACAGCTGTAAATCAGTGTCTGCTAACTTCAGTGGCACTTTTAAAGGAGCATGCAACACTGTGTTTTTAAAATGAGTTCAGTCAAATGTAAAGTGGATGTTGTCTTGGTGAAACCCTCAGCCAGAGATGCTCTCTTTCTATATATGTTTTCAATCTTTGAAAATTGAGGGGGATTTCTTAAAACAGCTGGAATTTACAAATAGGCTCACTCTGGTTTTGCTGACAGAGGACCAGTATGTACTCTACTTTTTAATCTATGGAGCGTTGACTAAAGTAATGTGCAGTTCATTGCCAAAAGTATGTGGACACCTAAACATTACAAATCAAGTGTGATCACTGAACATGTCATTCTCAACCACTGGGCACTATAATGCTGCAATAACCTGCAATAACCTCTTCTGATTTCAGGCTTTCTGCAAGAATTTGGAACCTGGCTGCAGAGGGTTGCAACACCCACTGGCTGCATTACAGGGTGCAGCAAAGCTGGACAGCTGGAGTCGCAAGACCGACAACATTTGCAGTAGTTACAGAGTCACATGCAATTGAAGCATCTGAAAACCTGTGATCTGTTGACTTCAGGCTTAGTTCTGCATAACAATTTGTTTATAAAGTTAAGTGAAATATGATCTGGCATCAACACAGAGTGTTTTATTTTGGAAATTAACTGGGTTTTTTTAATGTTGTATCTGTGTCTGACTTCCTGTCCCGCTGGATGTGCTCTGTGCTGAATGGCTGCTTTCTGCTCCAGCATGTGGCAAAAGTAGAAGTCTTGCATATCTGCTGCAGAGGGATTGCTGTAGCTGCGGTGAAGTGGATAGGCAACGCAGAATAGCTAGTGGATGCACACACACTGCCTTAAGTGAAACCTATCTGCTCTGCTGCTGTGGCAGAGCCGAGACGCACCAAACGTACATCTGGTGGAACTGAGGGGTTATTGATGTTCAACTGTTAGGTGGAGAAAAACGGTCTGGCTCATTGTTTGCACCCCAGTTCATCCCAAAGGTGCTAGGTGGAGTTGAGGTCAGGGCTCTGTGTAGGCTGATGAAGTTTTGAACACCAAAACAGAGAAAAGTGCTTTTTGTGGACTTCAGTTTTGTGTATTGTTATGAGATTAGTAAAATGTCCCGTGTCCTTTCTAGTTGCCATCTTGTTTTGTCATTTGTTGTGTTTTTAGAGGTCTCTGCTTTGCACTTCATTACACTTGTGTAGTGCAAGAGGGTTTTTTGTTTGTTTGTTTGTTTTCCCTTACTACTAGTAATTTTATGTCAGATCTGTAGCAAAGAAGCATGATTATGCTTACTCTCAGAACTTTTTTTTTGTTAACTCATATTTATGTTCACCTTGAGGTATTGTATACACAACAATATTAAAAGGCAATTACCAAATAGTCAAATTATCAAATAGTTAATCAATACTAAGTGAGGTATGCAAAAGCAATTAATATGAATATGAAGAATGTAAAAAAAAAAAAAAAAAAAAAAAAGACCTCTGTCATGATATGCAACAATCACACCTTCAGGGCATATTTTCTATACAATTTGATTTAATTAAAATACTGTGGCTGTAAAGATGAAATTGTTCTGATCCACTGAATGCATTGACAGGTTCTTCAAAAAGAAATATTCAACCTTTTTAGAGTCAAATCTTAATTGCTCTCTCTTAGTCATCAAACAAAGATGAGAAGATTCTTCCAACCAAGACCTTGGTGCTCATGAACAAAAGCTGAACCTCTTTTTGGGTGAAGGTTGCACATAAGAGAAGCATTTCTAAGTTGATGAAAGCAGAAAAACACCACTTGAATTGCAATGTCATCATTATGCCTAATAGCAATAGTTTGAGCACAAAGTGTACTATGCAGTCTTATCATTACCCGCTTAATAAAAGCCAAGTTGACTGCTGCTTCAACTGGCTTATTCACTAATAATTGTCAGTGCAGAGGGAGAGTAGCCCCCAGGAAGCAAAATCAATCACATATCTGTGCAAGTGTCTCAAACAGGATGTAAGAGAGAGTGAGGGGCTTTTCGAGAGCTTCCGTTTCTCTCAGAGGCAAACTGACAAACATCTCATTCTCTGTCTCTTTTTGCAGAGTATAGAGATTTCTGTGAAGACATAAAAGAAAGGGAAGCTTCACCGTTGATGCGGTAGTAATAACATAGATAAACACTGCCAGGATAAGGACGATGATGCTCCCGTTCCTTTTCCTGGCAAGTGGGCGGGAATATCAGCTACACAGATCAATGATTAATATGTTTTTTGGCAATGCGGTAAAGAAAGTGAGACAGTGGTGTGCAGAGAGAGAGACAAGACAAGAAAACAACAGAGAGAGTGGACAGAGGCAAAACAACAAATTGCCTCTCAGAGGACATTAGAGCTTTTCTGAGTCTAAAAGTAAACTGTATTAATCTGAGCTGATTCATGTGTTCTCCGGCCATTAGTTTGGATGCCTGAGCTCGTCTGAACGCTGCGCGACTGACAGTGATGATTGAATTCATCACCTTCAGCAATCACCTCCTCTGATGGAAGACACTGACAGCATTGACCCCGGACACCATGACTGTGACAGACACACTTGTGTAATTGCATGTCTATTATTTGTGTCACAGTGTAGCCGTAAAAAAGCATAGAAATGTATTCTGTCTCTCATGAGCAATGACAACAAAGCTGATGTGTTACAAGCTGCTGAAGTGAGGTTTTTGTCTAATGTGGCTGTGGCTAGAGTACAATTTGGTATAATAATGTCCAAGTATAGTATGTTACAGGATATATATATATATATATGCAGTTTCTAATTATGGCATAACTTAATTTTATGGTTTCAAATTGTGGATAAACTGATATAAAATGTGACCCACCGACAAATGTTAAACCGTATTTTTAAATTTTATCTGATTGTTTTATGCTGTTAAAAAAAAAAAAAAAAAGGAGAATATGATCAACATCTGAAGCTAAGAAACATATGGAAGCTCTGAGGGGTAAGTGAGAATTTTTTTTTCTTTCTTTTTTTTTTTTTAAATGTTGAACATACGACTTAGTATCTCATACATATGAGATAAAAGAAAGTGGGTTGCTAAGGGAACAGCAGCACCCTCAGCTTTTTCTGTAATTCTGAAAATGCAGTGGCTATAGGCTAAATTATTCCTTTTCAACTTTGTCAGTAATTACCATGTAAGCATAATTCAAATCATGTATGTGCTGGCAGAGTAATATTACGCACAGCATTTCACCCTCACCGCTCTCTACATTTGGAGGCTGCAAGGCACGAGATAAAATCTTGTGCGTAATATTACTCTGCCAGCACATGCATGCTTTGAATTATGCTTACATGATAATTATTGACTAAGCTGAAAAGGAATAATGTAGCCTTATAATAAGTTGCACAGTATTAATATTTCAATTGCCATTGCATTTAAACAATACAGATTAGGCTTGGGATGCTGCTGCACCCTCAGCACCCCACTTTCTTTTATCTTGTACTTAAAGAATTAAAATAAATAAATAAATATATAAAATTTTTTACTTGCCCACCACAGCTTCCATAGAAACCTGATAAACCTGAAATTTTCTTCTTTGCAGCGAAACCAGTGCAGAGAATCTAACTTTCATGGAGGTAAATTCCATAAAAATGAAATGAAGATTCATCATTTAACCCTTACACCCCACGAGGACTCAATGAGTCTTTGACAGAGTGAGAGATAGAAATTAAGCTACACACTTAAAGGAAGCTTTTTTGTCAAAAAACTTTTTTTTTTTTCATTTCAACATTTAGTGAAAAAAGCTACCCTTCACCAATGCATTTTGTTAAAGCATGATCACAGCCAAAATGCTGCTCAATAGGACAGGCAAGGACTCACTGAGTCTGCAGGGTGTAAGGGGTTAATGCAAATATGAAACTCAATAAAGACACAATGGAACAGAGACTTATTGATTCCTGAATTTAAAGTGTCCTGTTGGAGCAGCTGTTAGCAGCAAAGTTTTGCAGGTGAGCTCATTTATTAAAGTGATCTAAAAATGAAAAGATGTGTCTATAAAAAAAAAGGGTAAATTTTCGTTAAAAATGCTGTACTGACCTGTTGATATCTAGCTTTTTTTCATAGCATGTCACCACAATTCAACATGCAGCGGCATGTACATACAGTATTTCTTGGCAAAATCTGTACCAAAGAGATAAAATGAAATCCTTTACATACACTAAAGGGGTATTGCGAAGGTAAACAAGTCAAATCCCACCACAGCATGGCAGCTTGTTTACTTTCACAACCTTGGATGAGTCTATGGAGAGAACTGCAGGCTGTCATGTAATGTACAGTAACCCTGAAAAGAGATGCTTCAACTTCATTTCAAAAATGTTGGCTGCAGTAGGTTTACTCAGGATTCCGAGTCATCCTTAACCAAAAAAACATATCAGACCTTTGTCAACTCGTAAAAAAAAAAATCATATTCATCGAATGCACAAATGTAACAATCTGCAGAACTCACCGTTCTCTTGGTAGGCGGACTTGGGGCTGCCTGTGACATCTTTTACTGAGACTGAAGAGCTTGAAGATGACTCTCTGGGCTCGTCTGGAGAGGACCCGCATGCTGTTCTCAAGCTGCTCATATCGCCACTGGAACATGTTGTCCATCGACCACAAGTGTTGGATGGTTGACATGTTCAGAAAGTAGTTCTGGGGCAGCCTCGCATAGAATGCTTTGAACTCATCTGTAGCAGAAAAAACACATAGAAAGGGTCTTTTTTTTTAAACATCATTTTAACATCAAATGCCATGTTTATTTGCATGACAGCTGTGAGCATTGAATATCCTATACT
>JAPQLA010000020.1:4694565-4706706 GCA_029822935.1 Naso vlamingii
GTTAATTGTATATTTTTGTCTTTCTTTGTAACTGTACATTATGTATAATTCAGTCTTCGGATTGCAAGTCAGAATGATTAAACTCAAAACTCAAACTGGTGCAAACTGGACTAAACAGAGTGTCAACAAACTAAAATGCGAGCCAGAGCACAAACAGGGAGGGGAGTGTGCAGCAGAGTTGCTTCCCAAAAAGTCTCATGCAACAGCTAACTTGATTTTAAAAATGTTGCCTACCACAGCTTTAAGGAGGTGTCATGATGCCTGTCATTATTTAAGAAAAAGGTCAGTACTGAAACAGTCTGTAAAATGTCCACTGACAGTGCATTATGTCCTCATAGAAACTCAAGTATTGTTTAAAATTTTAATGTATATCCAGGCACTTGGAGCACTTGGCTGAGGGTAGAGGATGATCCCTGTCCTAGTGCAAGTTCTATAAAGCGTGCACAGAAAAGTGAGTGGACCTAACAAATCAGTCTAAAGCAGCTCCATTAGGCCAGTTTAAGTTCCCACAGTCAGACTAATTCAAGGCAGTCAAAATAATTGTGTGTGCATGTTATTCTTAAGCAGCCCAAGAGGTCAAGCATGGATTTAATCAATCTACCAAATAGCTGTGGAAAAGATAGAGCACTGATGAGAAAGGGAACAAGCAACACTTACTATTAGAAAGATATGCTTAACTAGAAATATAATAACTAAAAACATAATTCAGCTACCACAAACAAGACCATAAAGATGGTCTGGCAAGAAATTGGATATTGATTGGATGGGTAAATATCAATAACATAACAATGTAATAACACATTTGGATACAACCTAATTTATGTCGGGGAACAATGCATTAGAACAGAAGAGCTGTAAGTTTATAACAGCTCCTGCATCCACCATATCTCTTTAGTACAGAAAAATAGACTTAAAATCTGTGACTAAAGACGTTTACTTTTAAACTAACTAAACTAACTACCCAGGAAGCCAACAGTGGTCCCCGGTATCAAAGTTTCCCATGCCTATGTAATACAGCCACACCAACCAAGTCTCCACAACTTGCATGTATTCTACAAATGGAGCACTTTCTTACTTCATTACAACACAGGGTTGGATGTGCACATGCCTCATTGACACAAATGGTTCATTTCAGTTGCTAGCAAGACACTTCACCAGGAATTAGTTATGCAGAAATCCATTTTATCCCTCCAAATCGAAACATCCTTTGTGCAATTAAATGTCCTGTCTAACACCAGCAGCAAGGATGGGATCCCTCAGTGGCTTTCCACCCTTGAAGACAACTGATTTTGATTTGGTGGGACTCATGATCAAGCCTCAGGAACAAGGGACTAGTGTGGTTCATTAGTGTTTGTATTGTCGTATTGTTTGAAGACATATGATAAGGCCATTATAAATTGAAATGATTAACAGTTTGGTACTGGGATTTAATTCTGCTTAGGTGCAGCCTAAGAGCCTTGGACCAGCCTTTGAAATGATAGTGTAAAACAGCATATTTATGTTTTGTCAGTCTCTGAGGGCAGACATTTTGCTCTGCGTGATCATCACTCACATCACATTTTTGGCATCTAATCACAGAATTATTTTGATTTATCTTGGAAAGGTGAGTTTTATATGAAAAAAGCTGCTTCACTAAAAATGAGGATGGTTGGGAAATCGGATGGCTTTCTTGACTCTCTGTGTTTTTGTGTATTCTTCTTATCCAAACCTTTGATTCAGCTAAGAGAGTTAACAAATGACACAAGCTGAGTGGAAGTCGTAGAGATAAATTCTCGACCTGTGGTTTGCAGAGGATTGAGTGTTGAGACAAGTTAAGGCATGTGAAGTGACCCGGTCCACATTACCCCTGTCACTATCTGTATTTGCCAGCTTGGCCTGATAGATCCATGGGCCCTCTGCTGACAGAGATAATACAAGGCAGAGAGAAAGACTGTTTTGTGACAGCCCTGGGAAAAGCAGAGAGGAGTGGGGAAAAGCAGAGAAGGGGGAAAAGTGCATGACTCAGCAAAAGTTGTTGCACCATTAAAATTAAATTTACAGCTGGTTTCAGACAAATCTGTAAGCTCTGTGGCTGTAGGCAGAGGTGGTTGGGCATTTGGAGGACATTACAAATTGACACCCTACTTCTCGGGACTACTGAATCATTTATTACACCTACAACTACTTAAGCTGTCGAAGTAGTGATGGGTTTGGCACTGTGTTGTCCACAGTTAATTTATCAGGGATGAGCTCCCTGGTGCACTGGCTGCCCAGTCGCTGTTGAATCTTCCCCTGGCATTATAGATGTCAAAATCTCCAGCTTTCATTATATCCAAAACACTAAAGGAGAAGACGAATGTGTTTGCTAAAGCATGTTGTAGACATTTATATGTGTACTGATTTGAATAATCAATAGCACAATTTACTGCTACTGCGTATTGTTTCTGTGTAAAGTTGCAAACAATGTCATCAGTTATAGCTGAGGCCAAGGTTTTAACTTTTCATTGTGGCAAGTACCACATCATTCCCTGTAGAGATGGTCTCTCTCTGAAAAAGCCTGAGTGGGAATGGTTGTCTGCTGGCCACTAGTCAGTATGAGCCGACTTGATTCTGAACTTTGAGACAAAGAGCGTTTAATACTCTAGGAAAAATAATTTTAAGTATCTAAACCCAGCAGATAGGAAAAAATAAATAAATGAATAAAAAATGCATGCAACCTGAGGGCTGTGTGATCTCAATGTGTGTGCAAAACCGTGAATAGAATTGATGAATTTCTGCTGCGGACCAAGACCCCTGATTAACCGCACAAATTAAAAACAACTAAACCTTTTTATTTCTTCCTCATGAAAGTAATTCTAAAGCCAGTGCTTCCAACCTAAAAAAAAAAAAAAAGATTATTACCATTATTTATGAAGTCATTTATTTTTACTGTAACACAAAACCCTTGTATTTGTTTCCCAAATTAATTACTCCAATAAAAGCAGAGCTTACTTTTTTTTTTTTTTTTGTCATAAAGCAAACCATAGTTATCATTTGTGCATTTTGAATAACAACACATTGCTAATAAGGTTTACTTTATTTTAAAGTTTCTTTTTAGTGTTCTAATTACTTGTCTTTTTTCAGATATGCACTTTTTTTTATATTTCTGTATTTGTTTCAAAAATGCATGTTATGTGTATTATGTATGACAATAGCTGCACCCCCCCCCCCAAAAAAAAAAACAAAAAACAAAAAAAACAAAAAAACAAAGATAGGCTTATATTTGTTGTGTGTTTCATTTGCATCCAATTAAATCACAGTTTTCATTACCATTCAAATCTGCAAACATCTCTCCCTGCTCTGATCTCAGTGATCAGTTGTGTCCAGCGTTAACCTAATAATGTTCTAATTATTGAGCATTTGGTTCCTTTGCAACATAAATACCCAAGTATGTTTACTGTGCATTACACATGGAAAATAATCATCAAAATAGACAAATTGCATTGAAGAAACAGAATGTAAAAAGAAGGTAAACACATTTTTGGAAGGATTTTTCACAGTATACAATATGAGAAAGGAATAATCATGGGTTGAACATCAACCGCGGAAAAAACAAAAAACAAACAAACAACAAAAAAAAACCAGAATGTAATTTTTTGCTATCAAGCATCATTTTTACTTTTCAAAAGGAATAAAAGGTCTTTTAAGACAATTTCTTTGCCTCCAGGCCTCTGAGTGGGCAGCCCAATGAAAATGTAGCAGAATTACTGAGGCATACTAAACAAAGTAGCCTTTAAACCAAGGAACCACAGCATTGCGTAAGCAGGACCTTTAGGCTTCTAAACGGGTCTTGTCAGTAAAAAATCTACAGTTGACTAGCTTTTTAGATATGTCACCTGTAAAATTATGCATGCCATGAACCCCAGTGATAGCTTTTTTGGTAAACTATGATGCAACACAAGATTCAGAATGTTTTAATGTATGTTTGATTAATGGGTTAAACTGTGTTGCCGCTGTGTGGGTTCTTCAGTTTCAACATTGGGCAATTATATAAACAGTGAATGGCATTTTCACTGGTCTTATACGGACAGATAGTGGACAATGCCATTATTTCAAAGAGTAAAAAAATGTATTTATCACAATTAGGCATGAATATCTTTATTTATTTAGTTGTTTTGTTTTGTTTTGTTTTTTAAAAAAAGAACTATTACTTGTAACTTAGTTTAACTTTCATCCAAAGTTGACAAGACAACATTTGAAAAATTAAGCTAGCTGTTGCATGAGACTCCTTGGAAAGCAACTCCGCTGCACCCTCCCCTCCCTGTTTTCACTCTGGCTCACGTTTTGTTTTGTTTGTTGTCGCTCTCACTTTTAAGTCCAGTTGGCACCAAAGATTTACGACAAACAAAACAGTTACAGGGAAAGTTGCAGCGGAGTAGCCTAAACCCATCCGTCTCACCTCGACTCAGGCTGGCTGACGGTGTTGACTTGCATGTCACTTCTTTCAGCAGTCAATCATCTCAAGCTGAAGCTGTCTCTTGCTAAGAAGTGCAGCGTAGAGCAGCAAATAGGAACACATGCTCTCTGAAATTACTGTTATTAGCTGAAAATACCCTGTGATGGTCTGAATATAGATCATACAGAGCCACAGAGAGGTGCAGTGTAGTGTGCAGTGTTCTTTCAGACCATTTGAATTAAAATATGCTGAAAGATTATTATGAAATTTTAGTACAATGACACCAAAGATAAACTGCTACCCCATTGTTAAGGTTTAAAGGAAACATTTTATTTTTCTCTTTTCACATGCCTGAAAACTCCTCAGGACAAATGCTTGGAAAGTGTGTTTCTTGCTTTTCAGTCTCCAAAGTATTGCTGTTGCTGTTTTAGTTGAGTTGATGATTATCAAAGTAATTGATAAGCAGAAATGAATAGATGCGTCAGACTTGGTTTTTAGTGCTTTTCACGCATGTTACAACTGTCAGTGTCTATGAATACTAAATCAAGACTGCATGATCATGATTACAAATTGAAAGACTACATAATTGTTAATTTTCTAAATATTACTTTAAACCTGAAATCCTGTTTCTTTGGCACTTTGAAGTAACGGAAACAAGTTGTGAGCACAACACTGTCACCACTGTTTGAATGTATTTGAAAAACCTTTTGGCAAAATTGTTTCTTCACATCGAGCAGTTATGCAGCAACATTTTCTTCCAACTAGAGTATTGCCTCTGGCAAAGGTAAATCCAATATTTACTCTCTCTAAGTTCTGATTTTAGGGACTCCTGAGGGAAATATCTGGCTCTTTAGTTGCTAAATTATCCATTATCTTCACCATCTAGTTGTTTAGTGTGTCTTTCTCCTGTTTGGTAGGCTACTCAGACAGAAAACAGTGAGTTCACCTGAGTTTTTTAGGCTGAAACTCTTTTTTTCACTATTGGAATTTCTGTTGTTCCACTATCTGATGCAATGGCAGATTAGAAGTGCTAATGGAGATGGCTAGTTTCAGACATTAATAATAATAACAAATTGATTGCATTTATATCGTGCTTTTCTAGATACTCAAAGTGCTTTACAGTGAGGGGGGGATCTCACTAACCACCACCAGATATCTATTATCCTCAAGTTTGCTGCTCCTTCTGTGAACTACCGTTCTGACTCGTACCGGGAGGCAGACAGAGATTGCATGGTGAAAGCTCGGCTTGTGAGGAACCAATCCAAACGCGAATGGTCTCATTTTTACACAAGCATTGCACTATGCAGTCAACATCAAGTGGTTTCTATTACACTCACAGAGATAATTGCTTTTTATTGACACGCTGAACTTCGATGATTTTAGTTAGTCTCATGCCAAACTTTAGTCCATCAACAATTATTAAGTGTTTGAAAGCTGACCATCTGTTTTTTAGGGTTTTGTGGAATATTGACTTAGAAACAGAGCTGTCGCCAATCCCTGCCGTTGTTGTTTTATCCCCACTACAGACAAGGGATTTAGGGGCCCTTTAGAAACAGTGATTGACAGCCATGTTAAATTACAGGGAGCTTTCAGAAGAGGCTTCTTCCCCCGTGGTCTGACTGGCTGTAATTTTCCCAGAATCTGGTGCAAGCATTCCCCTGTTCCTGAGCCCTAATTTAACAGTCCTAAAACACCCTTGTGCACTTGTGCTGAACAAAAACCAAATGCTGTTAATGCCAAGTTAATTAATAGAACCTCAGCTGGTTTAGCCTCAGAGCAATATACAATGCCAAGCAGGAAATATTCTGCTCTGTATGTATCTATTGTGACAAAGTGTTTTGGTGTAAATGGAACATGCCCTGACTGGCCCTCTCATCTGCTTCATTAATGGAGTCATTGCTTTACAGACATGCTGTGATTAATTTCAGTGTCACAACTATTGGGACTGCCATGTGCCGTCAGACCTTTACAGGAAAATATCAAACTATTTATTCTCTCCAGTTTTACATATAGTTGTTCAGCTGCTTTACATTTGAAAACAGTTTAGAAGAGCTTCAAGAAACTTTCATTTGTGTTTATTCTGGCGCCTCCTGTGGACATAAGTGGTATAACGACCGCCACCACTTGTTTGGGAAATCTTGATCTGGCTAGCATGTGTGTTTGTTTTGGAAGCAGTAAAAGTAAGATGACAGATATTTTGTTTAATCATACATCAGTATGCAAGATGGATAGAGTATATCTGTGGCTATATAAGCTTGTTTGCTGTAATATGACAATTAATCAGAGAAATCTTTGTCTTATTCATCTCACTACCATGCACCAAGGTTAATCCTACAGCTGACACAGATTTGTTGCTCATTGAAAGTATTTATGCAAAGTCAAAGCTAAGGTAACAACATTCCTTAGTGGCTCAATATAAAGTCTTCTTAATAATAATAATCATACAGCCCAGTGGCAAGGCCAACATGAAATATTACCTTATAAACCATTTGTTCTGCTGCTGTCTGACAATAAGCTGTGTTGCCAGACTACAGAGCAGCATCTTATTAGGCTGTGAGACATCCCAATTCTTCATCACCCTGAAATAAAAAATTGTTTAAAGTTTTCTGAATGATTATATCAATATTAAATTAAGGATGTTTTGTTACCAGTTCAAAGCCCTCCCTTATAGACTAAATCAAATCTAAGCTAAATGGATGAAAAAAAAAAAAAAATATATATATATATATATATATATCAACTAAAGGACTGAAAAATATGCCATGAAATAAATGACCATGCTAGAGGTTAACACCTAATCTCAATTTTGGGGACTTTTCCCAAAAATGTCATTAATAAGTTTCCCTTTGAAATATCTTAACATTTGCAAAATAGATTGGCACAAAATTTTAAAAAGACCCTTATGTCCCCCAGGTCATGAACCTACTCAAAAATCTGAATGAAAGTCACTGTGCTGCTAGATGGAAGTGAGAGGGCCATTCATTAGACTGACTTTTATGATTTTGGAGTAAAAATTAAATTTAGTGCAGGCATTTATGTCCCTCTAAGGTAGAAATGTAATTGCTTGGGTGATCCCTAAATACATCTCCTTTAGTGGTTCCATCATCTGGTCCAAATTTTAATTTGTTCAATACTGGTCTGTGCTCTAAAAATATGATTAGTGTTACTCAAGACTTAGCATGATAACTCTCTACTGTGTTAAAAATACCTGTTACACTTTGACGTGTCAACATTCAAAAAACACTGCAAACATTTAACATGCTAACATCTGTTTATCCAAAAGCAGAGGACCGTCTGCATATGGATATAAAGGGCAGATTCTAAGGTAATGAAAATGCAACTTAGCTGATTTTCAGATTATAAAAGTACATAAGTGAAAACATAGTTATGAATAATTCATATCACATTCTGCAAAAATATCATGCTAAATCTCACACACTGGACCTTTGAGGGGTTATATAGCATGAATATTCACATTCAGGGACTCAGAAAGAAATAAACATGTTTTAAAAACAAAGTTAAATATTCCAAAAAAAAAAAAAAAAAAGAATAAACAAATAAAAACACAGAACACAGAAAACACCATTCAGGGACAAAACATGAATTTAGAATTTCGCCTTTAGGATAATTACTGTATTTAAAATAACACAATTATCTTTCACTTACTGCAAGTTCCAAACCTTTTTTTCTCCTCTTTCAGACGTAATCCCTCCTCCTCTTCATCAAGGGACTGGAGTAATTGAAAGGATAGATAGCAGCGTGTTTCCACTGGGTGCAAAGCTTTATCTAATCCAGTTTTGAGGAAAGATAATTAAAGGTCAAATGACCGGCCAAGGTAGTGCTTCTATTTGCGCCGTTGCCCCCTCTGATAAAACACCATGTCATCCAATCATTTAATTGACTTTGCTTTACATGTGGTATCTCAGAAATGGTGAGCGATAGGACATACAATCGTGGGAGGCAAGGTCATAAATCATCTCGCCTGCCTGTAAACACTATCACTTAAAAAGGGATAGTAGAGATCTAGCGGAGGCTGTTAACAAATCTCCTTTGACCTGAAAAAACAGACCAGCAGTGCTTCGGCTCAGCCTTGATACTTTCATCAGCGAGCAGAGGCAGCACACATGCACTTTTCCATTCTGTGTCTGACTTATTTTTCATATCTAGCCTACCTCCTGATTTAAAGAGGCAAGTCAAATTGAGAAACATTGCCCTGAGTATGGTAACTGTGGTCAGTTAATGGCTATGAAATATATGTGCATTTTCCCTTGTCTGAGACATGCGTGCTATTGATTCCTTTGGGGCTCCATCAATCACGGCGATAACCTCACCGTCACATAAGTTACTGAGAGCCATCGCTCAGGCCCGAGGCTGAGGGAGGATGGGACAGGAAGGGACAGAAATCTATGAGCTCTTTATCTTTCCAGTTTGTTTTAATCTTACACGTCTGTTGTTGCCACCAGTCAGAGTGTGATGTCATTTAGAGCCCATGAATCAGCTGACATAAACACTTCCTCTCTAATTGTGTAAACTGAACCGTCCTCTCTTTATAACCTCTTACCTAATCAGTTTTGTAGCAACATAACCTCACACGTCTTTGGATGCATATGGATTATGTGTAAGACTACAAATTTATGAGTTCCATTAGTCCTTCTCTGGAAAGAGGAAACGCTGGTGGAGGAGCACTACCCAGCAAATTAAAGAGTATATACATATTTATTTATTTATTTATTTATTTTACTTGCTCAAAGCTTCACTTATCAATATTTTCTGTATGGCTCCTTACCCTAATGTTTATTTTTCTTTTTTTTATGAGCCACTATAAAGGGAAACATCAATTCAAGGAAAAAAATTACAACGGCCTAAGCTTATTTGGAGCATCATTAAAAAAAATAAATTACCCATAAATCTGAAGATGCTGATACTGAGGCTTTCTAGACTCTTTTAGTGGGTTGTTTTGGTTCTTGGTTTACAACAGACAGATACCCTCCTCGGTTATTTTTTTAGAGCATTTTTTTTTCTATTTGCAGCTTAGTAATTGTAGGTTGTACACAGTAGGTGAGTTGTTATTTTTTGACAAGAGGAATGGTCAAATGAGAACACACACTTGTGCACACACCATCAACCAACACACACACACACACACACACATTAGCTGGTTAGTGCTATTAGTTGTATTTTCTGGTGTTTGTTTCACATCTCAATGATAAACTGGGTCTCAGATTTGAAGCACCAGCAGGTAGAATGAACATGTAGGTCTGTTCATTCTAGATTTAAAGCTCCGTCTGCTTACTTTTTTCTCATTTTAGTGTATGTAATTTCAAATGACTTCTTCTCTTACTAACTTTCATCTCGTCCGTGAGTGCGTCACACTTGAGTAGCAGCCGGTAGCAGCACTGCTGGGCAGAAATGCAAATTGGATTGGCTGAGTACCATCATGTAAGATCATTTTAACCACTAGCAATTGGTCTATGTTTCTTGGGCTGCTACCGTAAAGGCTGCGAATGCTGTGCCAGCTAGAAAAGACAAAATGAAAGTATCTACCAAATTAATATTTTCTTGTTACAAATTGGTTATCAGTGTTGGGGTCCAGATATGCATACAGTTCTGGGCCGAACCGTGGTCTGCCTCTTACTAATCTCCGGAAGTGGGGGGATGGAGATGGATGGCATATTAACAAGAATGTCTCATTTTGGTCATTTTGCTAAAAAGGGGGGGGGGGGGGTCCCCCCTCAAAATCATCTAGTGGGCTATACAATATATTAAATTAGTACATCAGTGACCAAAGACATTGTCACTGCCTTTTCTTTGTGATCTTTAAAACACATGCATGTCATCGTGTGTGTCTTCCTCCAAAAACAGAATGTGTCACCCTGCTGCAAAGAGCTAATTCTCTATTTCCACCTTGACCAGAGCCCAATGCTAGAGAGCAATCGATGCTCATTTGCCTCTTTGATGATATTTAAACACTTTGAACAAAAATACTGGCAACTGAAAAGCCTGAGTCCTAAAATAACATCAGTATCCTCTGCATCAGCCACCCACATCCCGAATGCATTCTGTTTGTTTTTAAGTGCCATCTTGTTTGGTCACTCCATGAATCAATTTCATTAGCTTCCTGACATTAACAGGAATGTTTATGAAAGTCAGTTGGTATACATTTGTGTAAATGACAACCTGTCGAATATGCTGACACAGTATTAAATCCCTGCCATCATGTGCTGCACGCAGATTAAAACACCAAGATTGATTTGCAAGTGGTCTTAGACTATAGGCCTTTACTCACAAGCCTGTGCAAATGTCACTCACAACATGCTGCACGTTTGAGCAAAGAGAGCCCAAAAGGCAGCAGGGTAATATATTTATTTAAAACTGATTCTGATGGGTATGCAAAAAGGTCTGTTCTTTCTTTTCCAACAGCCAGCTGAGAGTAAACAAGTAGCCATTGCCGATGTCAAAGCTGCCCCTCAGGACTGAGATGAAATATTCAGAAGGCATGTTCTGAAATGTATTTAAAGTCACAGCAGTGAGTGATTTGCAGAGAAGTTGCACTGTATCACTTCTCTTTACAAGAACCTTTGATCTGGGAAACACCAGCGTGTTTTAATCCCACTGCATGTCATGATATTAAGGGCCAGACAGACGTTCTCATTTCAGGCTGATTAGACCGCTTCTCATTTACGAGTATAACTAAAGCACAAAACAAGATAAACTGTGACACATTATGCAATAATTTTTAAAAAATACATATTTGGGAAGTACATCAGGCCTGTCTTAACGTGTTATCAAAACAATGCAAAAAGACTCCAGCAGAAAATAAAAGATATGTAATTTAGCTCATGTACATTTTTCTAAACTTGGCACACTTAATTGTTTGGGTTTTTGAATATCTTTAAGAAACAAACTGATGTGAAATTATAAATTCTTTGTTGTTTCTGTAGAGAAAATTTAGAATTGAAACCTTAGGGGGGACGCAGAGTGTTTAATTGGTACACTTCCAAAAAATATATTCCAACTGTTTGCTTGCATAATCTCAAGAGTCTTTGTCAGAGCACAGCAGGGCACTAAAACAGCAAAGAATACAGTTTAACAAATACAGAAAATAAATGTTCTATCACAGGAATGATGACTCTGGTTGAATAAAAACTAGTGCTTGTGAGGTGGCTTCAGAAAACAACTAAATAAAAACAAAATATGACAGTTGGACTCAATTTTTTTCAGCTTCTGTCACTCCATAGGCCACAGATGGTTTGTTTATCAATAGCCGAAAGTTGCACTGGCTTGGCCACACGCCTGAGGTCCTAGATCAAGGCCAGCCAGGGGATGCAATTCTCAAACTGTGGTTTTGCAATGTAATATTTTGAAAGCAAAAATAATATATTTGAGTAATATATTAACCTGGTTAAACCCATCCTGATCACGTGAGTGCAACATTTCTGTTGCGTTGTCCATGGCTTTGGGGAAGCAAACACGTCAAATGAAGCTGTTCTAACCCTCCCTCCTCATCTTCCTCCTCGACCAAACATAGTTAGCAGTGCTTTATTCTATATCCGTGGAGCTGTCAGTGCTCTGTGTCTGCTCTGACTGCACGAAATTGGCAGAGTACCAATAAAAACTTGGTATGGACCTTCAGCGGTTTTGCCATTCTCCCAGTGAAAAGGTGGAATGGATAAGTTTGTGAAAACGTAATATGAAATTTCAGCAATTTAAGCATTTCAATGAGAAAA
>JAPQLA010000020.1:5245073-5266446 GCA_029822935.1 Naso vlamingii
TGCTCCACGAGATTGAAAGAAAACCACCAAAGAAAAGAAAAAGGAACTCTGACCGGGATAAAACGAGAGTCTACATCAGCGTAGCTTTCCCCAGGTGGAGACAACTCATGAGGGAGAAGGAACTGAAAACCGACACGGAGGTTGCAACCTTTTTGTTAGACAGGTAAATAAATCAAACAATGAAATTTATCTTGACGTAATGTTAGAACCAGAGCAGTGTAATCCCGCAACTACTTTATCCTCCCGTTTAAGTCAACTAATTTACCGTTACTTGCAATATAAAACGGCAAAGCCAGCTAGTTTGTTAATTAGCTTACATTAAAAAAGCTCCGTTGCAACAGTTTTCAGTTGCTGTTCCTCTGCACATACAGTAATAATAGTATGCGACTGTGTGTGATGCAACTCTTTCAACCGAATTTTCAGAGAGTTTTCCTCGTGTTTCATAATAATTTATTTCAGCTGATTTGCCAAGGGGGGTGAGGGAAGGAGTTAGCCCTCCCTCTTGTCAGACATAGACCAAATTGATGCAAGTTTATCATCTTTAGTGAATTAATCACTAGAACTGCACGCATTCTAACGCTAAAAGTATCTCCAGAAGTTATTTCGAATTGACACGCCCCCCCCCCCCCAACAGTAATTCAAATGAATTACTATGAAACACTCGAATTTGTCCATGAAGTCGACATATTGACACCTTTTTGGCCAGTCGTGGCTTCCGTTGTTGTAATGCCTCGCTTAGAGGAGGGGGTGCCAGAGAGCACTACTCGGTTGTTTGCATTCTATTAGTGCACCACTAGATGGGAGTAATTTTCACATACTGGGGCTTTAATAAAATAAACTAAACATCAAATCTAAGTCGTATACTTTGACACCCAAACACTGTAACAATCTAGCTAAAAACAAACAATCGCTTATCTAGAAGTTTTCCTAGCACTAACATGCATCTCCAGTGACCACTTCTGATTCCCCATTTTCAGAGGCTCAAAACTAAAATGACAGACTAAAATAACTGTAACGTGGAGCATCACCGCACAACCGCTTGTTGTTTCGCACTTTAATATGACGTCACTGATGAGAGAATGAGTATGTACTTCATTCTTTATTTGGATCCCCATTAGCTTCCACATGGTGGTCGCTAGTCGTCCTGGGGTCCACACAATAACAACAATAAAAACATAACAATTTAAAAATCACACTATCAAAAGACAATAAAATGCAGTGCAAACTTTGAAATAATGCCCAAAAACTGAGAAAATGAAAGACCTCAGACATGACCCAATACATAACGGTAAGATGTAATAGAAACATTACCAAAGCTGTTACAAACTAATTTCATCCCAACAATAGGTAGTCGACACAAAGGTTCCAAAACAGCAACAACTAAATTTACATGTAATACATCAATTTTTGTTTTAGTGACTTTTTGAAGGAATATCTATTTTTTTGATCAGTCTGATGTTGATGGGGAAGACTGAAGAACCTCTACAGAGAACTCTTCTCTTCATACAATTTGTTTGTGGACACGGTACAACTAGAAGGCTCATGCTTATGTGACGTGTCACACACTCATGACGAAAACCACCATATATTGATTTATTACCAAAGAATTGAGGTGGTTGTATTATTCGAAATTACCCTATTCAGGAACAACAAAAGACTAGATTTTAGTTTAACCTCCACAGTTAACCAAGATAATTGATTATGTATCTCACTCACACTGGCAAGAAAAGAACAATGATGAACTAATCTGGCTGCTCTGTACTTTCGTTTACACTGAGGATGTCGGTTCGTAACAGTCCTTCAATGTGGCCCAGGACGGACTGCTGTTCCCACTGCTAAAACAGTGTGGCCACATGTGGCCCAGACCGCCTCCAAATGTGGTGTGAGTGATCGGATCTCAAGTGCTTCTTGGGTGCATTCCCACCTGTTCTTAAGGCTGTCCGCTTGTGCTCGCATCACTCAGGCCGGATGTTAATACCAGGTGGGAACAGGGCCAAGACAGTTGATCTCATGAAAAAAATCAGTATGTATAATGTGCAAATATAATACTCACTGTTGCATCGATCTGTGCAGAGAGCGGGATGGAAGGGATGAGCTGAGGCACAGCAGGAGGAATGACTGTTACTGTCTGCTGGAGAACGACTTCTGACACAAGGGATAGCTGCTTTGTTGCGCCTGCATGACAGGAGTCAAAGTGAAAACATGCACAAGAGTCAGATGCCTATTTAAAGTGGCCAAATGAGCGGACGACGACGCTGCAAAGTTCTAACACAGCAATATTTGTGGGGGTTATCTGACACACCAATTTCAAAAACATAAATTTCATCATAAGAGACTGACATTGTGCAACATACCTGCATCTGTCTTTTTCTCTTTCACAGGTTCTTTTGCAGCAATTGCCGTAACTTCGCACTCTTTCTTAGGCATTTGATTGACTTTGTCCAAAAAAAGCTTCTCCAGGGTCTGTGCCATAAAAACAATGTCATCTCCTGGCTGTGGAAAGATGACATATCTTGTTTTATTTAACCTAAAATTAAGAATTCAATGTAACATGAGGTCATTGCTCATTACAGTAGGACAGGACAGCAACATGGATTAGAAAACATTGTGTCACGTCCTTCTACCTTTTCCTCTGTGTGTGTATTATTTCTCTTCGTGCAAGTTTGCATGTTGTAGTTGTGTGTAGTTGGTGTGTAATACAGCACCACCTACAGTATTCTCTTACCCGGTTGTAAATATAGCAGTTGGTGAACATGGTGTTGAAGTCTTGTACACACTCCTGTGCCTTCCAGTAATATTTGTTATGAAGACGCTTTTTAATAGTGCTCAGATCCATAGGATTAGTAATAATTGTATAATAATCCTAAAAGACAACAGAGACATTGAAATTAATGCACCATGTTTTTCACTCCCACATCACAGTCAAAGGCAGCAGCTCTCAAGGTGAGGTGCAGGGATCTTCAGTGGTTGGTAAGGAGGATTTCAGCGATCAGAGGCAATTTATTTTAAGTATTGCTGCATCCATAATTAATACAATGAAAAAAGTAGCGGGGGTGGGTGTGTTTCCCTCAGCAAATGAAGGCGTGCAGGTGAGGTTGAGAGCGGATAAAACATAGCGACTGGATGCCATTCAGACCGGAAAAAACTGCGGATGCGAACATTGGCGAAGCAAAGGAAATATATCCCTAGTGAGGCGAAATGGCAAGTGGATAAAGCTCGCTCCAGAACGACAGTGAACCTGGGTTTGGCCTTCAGCTGCTGTCGAGCACTGAAACACACAGAGTTGGCCTGTTGGACGGGTAGGAGCCAAACAAGGGCGAGTAGCTTGTGCTAGCTTGATAAATTATCGACTTTTCCATTAAAACAATTGCAATATTCCAATGCAGCTTGCTGTGTAGGTACAAGCAGTATAAGTACGTGCTAGGATACTTCTGCGGTGTTGAACCGGGTCGAGGGGCCTAATTTGAATGCTGTGTTTACAAGTTGCAACAAAACAAATGCTGCTGACTCTACATTCAGGTCCCTTTACTAATGTAATGTTTTCACCGATACAATATCTTAATATTGCCCAGCCCTGTAACTATAAGTCATGCATGTACTTGCCATGCAGCTACTTTGCACTATGTGCCCACTGACAAATTTCCCTCTGAGGACAATGAAGTTTATCTTAAGTCTCCTAGATGAAAATGATTTTAGGTTCAAATACTGAAATACAATAGCTTGATTAGAGCAATTAAGAAATAATCTCATGATGGCATCTTTACATCAGCACATTGAGATGCTACAGTTAAAATTCTTTGACTTACTGGCAGATGCAGTGCCACTGCATCAACTGGATGAAGAAAAGGCCACGAAAACTGATGCCGCCATAAAGCTTTGATCACCACCCTCTCCAGATACTGGAGCTGATTGGTCACACGTCCGGGCCTCTTGGGATTCCAGACCTCCGGCGGAGGCGGATTTTCACACACAGTGGGACAGACTTTCACATCAGACATCGTGTCGTCCACAGGCCATGAAGGAGAAAACTGTCTGTAGCAGACTGTGCTGCAGCTTTGTGAACATCACATGATTTCCTAAACAAAGAGCGAAGAGTTTCCAGGGTTTCATTTAAAATACAATCATACAATGCATCTGCTGACAGTTCAGTAAGATATCTGGATGGAACAGCTAATGTAGCTCTGCAATGCCAGCCTCAAGCAAGAATTTTAAACTCCACACACTCAAATTTCATATTTCTGACAAGTATCTCAAAAAGTTTTTCAATTTGATGGAGCTGAAGATTCTGTTTGCACAATTAAAGGCTGTAGATGAATCAGTGTGCTCAGTTCCCTTCTGTCCTCCTGAGCTCAAGGTTTATTTTACTGTATATTTGTGCAGCTTTGATTTTAATAAACTCCAGAAGGATGTTTTGTGTATACCCTCAAGTACAACTTGTTGCACAGTTGCAAAAGAAAAATAAGTTGGGGAATTAATTTGTAATAAGAAGAAATTGAGGACTGTAGTACAACAAAGTGCTTAAGAGCTGACAAGAAAAACGGGTGTTGGTTTCAATAAGTCCTTTCAAAATGTTATAAAACTATACCGAGCAGGAGCACAGACATGGCGTTTTTAGTGTGAAAGTTAAGGGGTTTTCTTTAGTCACCATTATTTTAATTTAAAATTCAATCCAAATAAATTTGCACAACAAGCTCTGTATCTCTGGATGCATTTCCATTTTATTTCTTAAAAAGAAAACAAATTAAGACAATAATTTCAAACATAAATGAATCAAACGCAACATACTTTTGCTGGGTTTTTTGGAGTCAGTTTTAACCCACACTGAAATGATGAGCTCCTTAGTTTCTCATGGCTCACTTACACCATGACTTGGTTATGAGTTTGTTAGATAGATGCTGTCCTGTTTTTGGACTTTCCACAGCATCAAAACATCCAATCCTATAGGACTACAGGTTAGGCAGGCAATTTGCTGTCATATGAGACACTGGGAAAAAAAATTGTGAAGATTGTCCACATTGAAGCCATAATAGATAGACAACAGATAATACAAATGATCACTCTTTGTAACGTTAGAACCTACAAACTTAATTGTAAGATGTGCGGCTTTAGACTCAGCATATCTAGTTAACCCGCTGATGATTTATGTGGTTTGGTAGCACAGCCCTCTCGCCGCATGATCCTCTGTTGACAGCGCTCTGACCAGCACGTGGAACCGCCGCCGCCGCCACGCCCACCAGTTGGTTTTGCAGGTTACGTTAGCTAACTGCCATATTGCTATGTGAACACTCAACTGACAGATGAGAAGGCAATCAAGATTGTCGTCAGAGCTTCGCTTCGAAATTTATGTCGCTTCAATTTTGTCTGGCGACTTACATAAATGGCGCCGTGGTGACCTTAGCAGTCCCATTAGCTAAAAGAAATGCCGAAACATGCTAACTGTTAACGTTGCCGGGCGACTTCGGCCACTCCAGCCCAAGTTACTACCTAGCGCTAACTCACTTTTAACCTTATGTTTGTACCGCAAAAACTAGTCATGTTCACCTTTCGGTTACTTGGACATTAGCTAGTAAAAAGTCCGCTGTGGCTTAGCAGATTGATTTTTACTCACGAACGACTTACTGAATCGTCTAACGTTATAGTAGCTAACGTCTAGCTAGCATTAGCGTTAGCCAGTGAGATGTGGTTAATTAACTTAACGTAATGGGATCCAGGACAACTTTTGTCAGCTTTCGTAACTGGTTCATTCTTCACCTAAACGACACCAAACAATTCAGTGGCAGTTAATTTGGGAGAAAATCTTATTTAGTGAGCATTACTGGGCTAGCATTACCTTACAAGATATGACGAGCTCTTGCGTTCAACCCTTCAGTGGCGGACGTCTCTACGACAACCGCCTCACATTTATACCCGTTTGCACGAGCCGCTAACGTTACAACTGATTAGTCCAAACACCGTTTATTCTTGTCACAGTTTGCTTTTCTGCAGAGAAATGACCACGAATCTATTTCTTTCATTGAAGAGATACAACCCATCTTGCCTCCCGGGCTCCTTTAAGCATTTCTCTTTTTTTTTTGTTAAATTGTTCCAAACATAATGGAAACTTGGTGTGGTGGACCCTTGGGGATGATCGATAAACGGGATTACTGACCGATCAGTGCAGTACCGTCAGTACTATGAATGTCTGTCATGGCAGGCAGCGGCTCTCTGGGTGCCGCCGGTGTTCTGACAGAAGACCCACCGCTCTGAGTGATCTACTGACATGATGTGCGCATGTGCAGTTCATCTCCTAAACGGAAAAAAAACGCTCACAGTGTTTGTCTACCCAGGATATTTTGTAGTGGGAGGAGTAGAGTGGTCTTTGCCTGGCTACTGCTGTATGGCCGCCGCGATGCGTCTCCGCTGCCGCCATATTGGGGAGGTTAAGATCCCCTGCTAAACATGTAGATGTGGATGGAGAAATGAAGATTTCACCTCTAAAATCTACTGTAACTCGATTAATGCTGAACCGATTTCCATGAAATATGTTTTGCTATGAACATTGGAGATAAACATGATAGGTGTTATTTGTTGGAATTCATTTTAGTCGCTGGAGCATATGCTAATCTTCTGAAAAGGCACAACATTGAGACATGCAGGTGTGCCGACCTATGAATAACAAGAAACAACTATTTCCACAGACTTCAGTTTTTCCATTTGCGGCCATTTTATATACCTACTTCAATTTCACTACATTTAGAGTTCAACCATTTTACTTTTACTTCACATTTTTTTGACAACTTTAGTCAGATACTTTGCAGATCACGTGTATCTACTGAAGCCCATTTCTGCCAGTTTAAAAAAATAAACTTATCATGCTCTATGTGAATCATTGAGGGTAAGAAAAAATTGTGAAAACTATGTGCTTGGACATTGGCATCGTCATTGAATAAATAAATCTTACATTTCCCTGCAAAAAGCTTTAGTATATCTTTAGCTTTTCTCACTTATAGACCTATTTTGTGAAGCTCATCAGTTGTAAAACTAAAGGTCATATTTGCAGACAGTCACATGATTTTAAATGTTTGTCTATGCCTTTCTGAGAAATCCAAGTTAAGGAAATCCTTTTGCTGCATTGGTGGAAGGAGGGTTTTGGTTGTTGCCAAAGTTTCAGCAACAGCAAATTACAAACATCAGAAATTCCAGTGTGTAGAAACCTTTTTAATCTGTGTAACTTTAAAGGGACAAACATTGACTCAAGCCCTGATTTCCTGTTTAGAGGGTATTCCCTGACTGCAGAACCGGGACCATTACAATGAGGTTCTCTCCACTTGCATGTCTTTTTCTCCTCGTGGATGTTTCATTGTCACAGACTGGTAAGAATTTTGGGTCATGTTTCAAATTTGAGGTCTGTGTTTCTCTGTGGTTGTACCACAGCTACACTTATGACAGTTGATGTGGCTGAAGATAGACAAGAAAACCATTAAATACTGACAACTGTAATTATTGTTTCTAACTCAGTGAAGAAACTTAGAATTGACTTACTTATCTCAGCACCAGTAGAAAGCTCCTAAATCTCACAAATAGAGAGTGGGGAGGTGGACTAAATTGCAGACAGCAGGCAGGATTAAAAGCAAGATTTTTTAAATTTTTAATTTTTTTCCATTGTGGAAAGCATAGGGTTCAGGCAAGCTAAACAGACAACTGGACAAAGAACTTAAATTAGAACTGGACTTAAATACAAACTTAAGTGAGGAGGGGATGCGAGGCAGGTGGAGAGGCTCAGGTGAGCAGGAGAGGAGGTGACTGGCTGGTGGAAGTACAGACAGGCAGAGCTATGAGATATGGAGGAAAGGTGTTAGGGAAAAACAGACTGGGGAGGAGCACAGGAGGGAAACAAACACACACACACATAAAAAAAGATAACAGCAACACTGGACCATTAGAAAATCTGCATTGCATAAGCACCTTTGAGCAACTTTTGGTGTGTATTTCTGAATAAGACTAAATGAATTTTAGTAATTCATTGCCTGTCTCTGCTTCCTCCTCATCTATTTTTAACATCATCTCTGACTTAAGTGAGTGTGAGTTTGTTCAGTCTGGGTTTAGATTTGATTGAGCTGATCTAAATTTCTATTAGAGAGCAAACAGTTATCATTGATTGATTGACAAGTGTCATGTTGAAATAAACATATAAGGGTTCATTTGCCATGCAAGGTGACTCTTCACAACCTTAACTCAAAATTCAGCCGCGATGAATCCTTTGTCATAAAACATAGACTTCTTGGCAACCTGTGCTGTTTATTAATCCCACTTGCCAAAAGTCATGGGTTCATTTTATATTTTCATCTCAGCTCTCAAAAAGTCAGAAAAAAAATCTGGTTATATCCAGTCATTTTTTTAAGACTGAAGTGTATGCATGTCTGCTCTCCTCATTCAAGTTCAAGACCATTTTTTCTCCCTTCAGAGTAATTGGTTTTACAGCAAAAGCAATAAAACAGAAAAAAACAGGCCTGGTTGAAGATGTACTGGTAGGTTGACTAGTGAAGTGGTAAAGGTATTATAGTTTATTGATTATAGATGAGATTGTGATTATAGATAGTTTATCATAAAGTTGTCTGAGGTGGACACTTGAGGGCAAGAACTTAAATTCTGAGAGCTAGTTGATGGCGCAGTCATGTTCAGTTCAGATAGATTTTTCTGTTGAGTGTCTATACTTTTACTACTGACTTTAATCAACCTTGTTAATAAGTTTCTCTGTTTAAGGTTGAGAGATGCATGCAAGAATTTATTTATTCTCTCTGTGCTGTCAGTGAGTCCAAAATCCAGCCCAAAATGTTTGTGTCCAACATAGGTTTATTTGAGGACATTCAGTGATCTGAAACCTTCATCACAGACATTTGAAAGGGATATGTCATCTTTTTTTGTCTTGTTATTTCTCTCCCCCCAGAGTTCCAGACAAGAGGATAGATACCATTCTTTCAACTGTGTGCAGCAACAAGGAAGTGATGGACAGAGCTTGCCCACCGCTAATGAGCTTAGCTTAAATACTGGTAGTCAATGGGAAGTGCTAGCCTGCCTCCACCTAAAGTCATCAGATAAACTTTCCAACAGCTCTAAATGGTCCTTAATGGTCTTAATGGTTATTTACCATGTTGTTGTTTTTTAACTTAGATTAGCACTTTGTAAAGTACTCTATATATTTCTTCTTTGATGACTTTAAGCAGAGGCAGGCTAGCACTTCACATTGAGGACCAGTATTTGAGCTAAGTTGAGCTAATTAGTGGTGGGAGAGCTCTGCCTGTCACACACAGTCAAAAGAATGTTATCTACTTGTCTTGAACTTGGGAGGGAGGCAAATAACAAAATGACAAAAAAGTTGGTATATCCCTGTAAATCCTCAAATTTCATGTGGGTCTTGGAGGTCCTGTCATCTAACACTGTCTGTGTCAAGATCCAGACTGACACTAAAGGGAGAACGGCCTTACATAGTGTAACGGCCATTACACTATGTTCAAAAGTGTAAACATGTACATGTGTGTACAAAAGCCATTACATAGTGTAACGGCTTTTGTCTAATTAATGGAGATTTGTAACTGTTATTTGAAAAATGTAAACATTTTGATCATCTTGTGTTGGTTTTTAATGCACATTCATTAAGCACATTTAGTATAAAGACACTTCACTAAACTTGTGCGGTCTTTGCGAACCTTTTTGTAGAGCATTCAGACTGTCAGACTCCACCACCTCTTGCAGATGGAGACATCAAGGACACCATTAAAAGTCAGTACAGCCATAATGAAAGAGTTGAATACATGTGTCAAAGTCACTACATCATGGAGGGAGAGCCTTACAGAACCTGCATCAACAGTGAATGGACCGGACAGCAGAGATGCCTCAGTAAGTTCTCCACTGCTCTGCTTTCGAATCCAGGATTTGATTTTAAAAGTTTCCAGAAGTTGGATGTGAATTTTGATACATTCTATAATATTTGTATTCTTTCAGTTCAGTAAGATTTGGCTACACTTTATTTGGATAGACAGTCTGCTGTCAGGGAAATTTTCCTTGTTGAATCACAAGTTGCCAAGTTCAGAAAAATTACAAAACACGGTGAAAGTTCATTTGTAACATTTTAACAACATACCAGTTGTTTATAATATTTTTGTCATAATTGTTGAAGATTTGTTAATTATTACTTGAACATTTTCTGAATGTTCAACAAAAAGTAATGAAATGGTTAACAAAGTAGGATTAGGGTTACGGTTGGAGTGAAAGTTACATCGTTAAATGTCAACTGATGCTGTTGAAATGTTAAAAATATTGTATAGGGATGCACTGATTTTTTGACCAAACATCGGTATCGGCACATATACATGTGTTTGACTTGTATTGGCATATCAGCAAATGAGATAGCATTCACCGATGCCAGTCTTTCCATATGGGTGCATCTGTACCGACTGTCCAAATAAAGTGTATGGGTAGATTTTACTGTAGGTTTGTCAACATATTTCTCTGGCGTGCCATTTTTAATGCTTGCTCATTGTTGTTTTTATGACCTTTGTGTGCGTGTATGTGTATAACAGCAAATGCCAGACTTTGGAATAAAAAAGCAAAGGACAGTTTGTGTGATATACCGTTGAAAGAACAAGTCATCAGTCATCTCTACCATTAATTAAGTGCTTTTGTTTCCAATCTCTTGCAGAACCCTGCACTGTGAATGACCACGACATGAGGCAAAATAACATTGCATTCAGATTTACCCATACCAGAAAGCTGTATGCCGTCCATAATGATGTAATCACATTTAGGTGTACCAAAGGAAGAGCTGTTGGCTCAATGCGTCAGAGGTGTAATGACGGTGTGATACTCCTGCCCTCTTGCCAATAAAAGTTTTCTTTGACTCAAAGTGATGTGACTTGGGTAATTTTAGGTTGTATGATTATAGTGTACTGTAACCGCTATTTCATGTATTGCTTGTTAGTAACAACCAAGAAAGATAAGATTTCAACCAGTATCCTCTTTCAAAATAATAATGCAATAGAGTTGAAGCCACTACAAAACTTGAACAACCAACAGAAAATCATTTTACATGACTTTGCTTTAAATTCTTCATTATTTTAAAGAGAACAAAAGAAAGACAATTTATTAACATCACCATATAATTATCCATTTCATAGATCCCAGATCTTATATGTAATACAAATTAAAATAATTTCAGCAGCATTGTGGCTAAGGTACTTTCAATTCAATTCTAAATTGATATCAGACAAACAGAAGGGTCCATAGCAACTGCCAAAGATAGTCAATTATTAACACAAGATCCCCTACTCTAGGCTGCACCAATGGTGTGAAATGGTATACACACTTCTCATCTGTTGAGTGGGTGGAGTCATGTCTCCTATGTAGACAGTTAGGAACCACCATCCCCCCTGCTCGTCTGGAAGTGTTGCAACGTCTTGTGACTGGAGAAAAGCAGATGTGTTTTGCGTCGCATGGTATTTGATGTATATTTTAACTTTAAATTAAAGGTTTCACCTGTAAGACTGTCTAAATGTCCATTTAGGTCTGTTGTGAAGCAAGGCGGGAAGCACCGGTGTCCAGATTTCGTGATAATGTGTTGCTGAGACAGACAGGTCTTGAACAAAGCTAATTTTCTCCTGATTTGTGTCTGAAAAATGCCATTTTAGTGACAGAATCTAAGTGTCTTGAATAAGTGTCTTGTGAAAAATGGGTCCAGTATGTATCTTGGTGAAAATGGGGCAAAAGAATTGGTCACTGGTCTGTGATCATATTCATTTCTGACATAAGAATGAAGGACTCAAGACTGCTTTTAGTCTTCTAAAGGGGCGGGGCCATGGCGAAACCAATGTGACACTGATACAGGAAATGAACGGTAAGTGAGGCGTCTTGCTCTCTCTATTAACCATCTCTACTTTCTTCTATCAGCAAGAGGTTCGTGGGTTCGGTACCCGGCTAGTGTAGGACCTTTCTGTGTGGGGTTTGCATGTTCTCCTTGTGTGAGCATGGGTTCCCTCTGGGTGCTTCTGTTTCCTGCCACAGTCCAAAGACATGCAGGTTAATTGGTGACTCTAAATTGCCTGTAGGTGTGAATGTGAGTGTGAATGGTTGTTTGTCTCTGTATGTCAGCCCTATGATGATGTAGTGACTTGTCCAGGGTGAACCCTGCCTTCACCCAATGTCAGCTGGAATTAGCTCCAGCCACCCCTCAACCCTGCAAAGGATAAGCAGTTATGGATAATGAATGAGTGAAAAATAAATAAATTGGTACAATGTGCCTTACTACATTAGTGCATCTGTACACTAATGAACAGCGTACTCTTAGTCCCAAGAAGAATTTCACCACTTTGGACCAGGTTAAGAAATCTCATGTATTTGGTGGATTGCCATTAAATTTGATTCCAACAGTCTTAGCAGGAAAGTATGAACCCCTACAGATTTTTGTGACCTCTGTAACTCTTCAGCTAGTGCCACTAGTGGGTCAAAGTTTACACTTCATTCATTCATTATCCGCAACCACTTATCCTTTGCAGGGTTAAGGGGGGACTGGAGCCAATCCTAGCTGACAGCGAGGTTCACCCTGGACTAGCCATCAGTTCATCACGGGGCTGACATACAAACAACCATTCACACTCACATTCACACCTACGAGCAATTTACAGTCATCAAATTAACCTGCACTTCTTTGGACTTTGGGAGGACGCCGGAGTATTCAGAGGGAACCCACGCAGACACGGGGAAAACATGACTCCACACAGAAAGGTCTGACCCCAGCTGGGTATCAAACTCAGGACCTTCCTGCCGATGGCAACAGTGCTTACTGTGAAGCCACCTTGCTTAGGACAAGTTTACACCTGTCCAGGTAAATATTTCCACCCGTTTAATCCCAGCAAGTTTAACAATGACTGGACCAGACAGTCTGGTGCCACCATGAGTTGGGCTGGGCAATACGGGCTGGAACTTATATTGCAATATTTCTAGACTATATCTCAATACACGACATATGTCTCAGTATTTTTTAATCTTTTTAAAAGCACTTTATTAATGTTAGGTCTGGGAGACAGAATCAAACAATTTTTACAAAATTACAAAATTTTAATTCTATGTGACAATATTGTAGGGATGACTATTGGTACTGTCAAAAGATATAAACACAGTTCATTTTTTTAATCAATAATCGACAATGACGTAGTCATAATGACTACATGGGTAAAGACAGGTATTAAATCAAGTAGAACTGTCTGATATGGGGAGAAATCACATCACTTTACTGCAATGCAGCCTTTAAAATTAGGAAAAAAACAAATTAGTCCATATCAACATATAATGATATCTAATATCTAAGAGGATATATAGTCTCATATCTCAATAACAATTCAAGAAATTTATATTGCCCAGCCCTAACCGTGAGGTTGGCAATTGTCATTTTAAGTGACTAAACCCTGGTACAGATGTTCATGAGCCCCTTGGGATGACAGGCAACAGGTCTAGTGATTGCCTCTACTTTTTAAACTAGCACCCATTCTCAGGTCAAATTTTTAATTAGACTAATACTTCATGAACAAAGACCTGCAAAACTGATGACATTCCCATCAGCATTAGCTCAACTTTACGTCAACTACTGATTTGCAAATGGTAAAACTCTAAGCATGGCTAATATTCCCTGATAAAATATTTAGTGGTGCTAGTGAAGGTCTGCAACTTGGAAGCAAGACATAAACTTACTTCAGTTTTGACTCACATTGATTAAGATGGCTTCCATTACTCGATTTTTTTATTACTAGATTTTCCTTTGCAAATCTAGTAATCATTGTAATGACGAATTCCATCACACACACAAGTTCATTCATACACCCCCAACACAGAAAATGATGTAAGCACATAAACATACATGAAACTTGCATACATGTTTAAGACACAAATCCATTTAATATGTACATGAGAGAATGAAAATGTGTTGATCAAATAATAAAAAAAACAACAGATAAAACAATACTTTCTACAGGGAATAAAAACAAGATGAGATTGCGATTTAAAAGCTTTTCTATTTACAACACAATGGAGAGTGTGCTGGCCACCATCTGAATGGCCCTGAGAGGGTCCACAATATCTTTCAATTTGTCCTTCCTGAGAACCCAGTCTGGTGCAAATCTGAAAAACAAAAACATGAAATCAATTACCACAGCACACACATTCTGTTTACCTGTATCAGACACACAGAGTGCTGTATACATGCATACATATACATACTTTGGCACGGGGCAGAATTTACGAGGTGTTGCAAAGAAGCTGCTATTCATTGATCCATTCATCTTCTGTTTGATAACAGTTCTTTCAGCGTCCATCTTTTGTTTGCGTGCAGTGAGGCGGTAAATACTGCGTATCCGATCCAAAACCTTGGGTTGCTTCATGACCTCCTGAAGAAAATGAGAAACGTGCATTACATTCACAAAAAAAATGAAATAGCTGTCTTACCAGTCAAAACAAAATTTGGTGTCACTAATTGACTTTCCTAAAATTTTTCAATAGTGCATATTATAGCAGCTACAAACCATGGCACGGTGCTTGTCTTGCAGGAGGAGAGCAAGAAGGAAGCAGGCCTTGGTGAAGATGCTGCCACCTTTGTCTGCCACTTTATCCCCGGCCCTTTCCCGATATCTCTGGAGCAGGTCAAGCAGCGTTTCTACAGAGTTTTCCACTGCATACACGGCCTCAATGGTCTTGTGGTACTGAGGGAGGAAACCAAGAGGGAGTGAGTGGAGGAACAAAACATAGAAAAAAGGCAGGATGGTACTAACATGGGCCATTTCAAATCAATCCTCTTTAAGCAAAGAGGCGGGAAACAGGTTTGAGATATCACAAAGTTACGCAAAGGCAATGTTAGGAGTCTGGTGAGGCATGAGAAATTATTTTTTTTTAGCCATGCAAGCATCTTGGCTGTATGGATGAAGAACTCTGCCACTGGTGGAGCACTTTTTTGGAGACTTAATTATTGCAACACCAGCAAAATTTGGCAAAGATATTCAAGGTGCCTTTGCAATGAATCTTGGTGATCCCTCGATTTTTCCATTCGTGCCACTATAAGGTCTTTGTGTGCAAAATTTCAACAGGTATTGGATGGATTGCCATGTAATGACTTCCTATTTTCATGTCCACCTTAAAAAAAATTAGAATAGCTTTGCTGCTCCCCTCACTTTACCTCTCATGCAGTCATCACCTCAAATTTTCAAGGTGTTCAAAATTACTTCACAACCTGTACATATTATTCATACTACAGCTGTAGTTTATTTCTACCATGCTATATAGTCCTTAACATAACCTGTTACTGCTTACGCTGTCTGTGCAGTATGTCCAATTTTTAATCACTATATTCACTTAATATGTTCATATTGTTTATACCTACAGTATATTATATCAGTCTAATGTTTGCACTGTTCATACACATAACACATTCATAGGGTATTTATTTTATATATGTATATTTGCACTTACTGCCGTGCACTTCTGGTTAGGTGCCAAACTGCGTTTTGTTTCCTTAGTACCTGTGCTATGCGTAATGACAGTAAAGTTCAATTAATCTAATGCCTGCAAAACTAGTGACATTCACAGCCTTAGCTGTACTTCAGGTTCAGTACGAATTAGAAATACTGGCATGCAAAATCATTTAACTAAATGGTGAAAATGATACATTTTTCATCTGTAGGTTAGCATTGTTGTTATGAATGCTTGATTACTGTTGTACTGTTGTTGGCACTGTTGGCACAATGATGCTTTAAGCTAAATGCTAAGTACAGCTCTACAGAGTTACTAGCATGACTATAAGACTACATTTTTCCAAAATAGAAAACTCTACAGGATAATATCAAGGTGCCTTTTTCAGGCCTAATTTGCCCAATTTCAGGGAGCATGTGCTCCTATTGGCTGCCCCACAGTTGATTGGCTGTTGAAGCAAGTGAAGTGCCTTATGTTTTAAAACTGGCTTCTGGCGACTTGACAAGCTGAGTTGCAGGCAACACCGTCAGCCGGCTTGAGTCGAGCTGAGACGGACCAGTTTACACCGCTGCAACTTTCCCTGCAACACTTTGGTCTTATTGTGAATCTTTGTTGCAAACTGGACTTAAGAGAGAGCGACAACAAACAAACAAAACGCGAGTCATAGCAAAAACCGAGGAGAGGTTGCAGCGGAGTTGCTTCCTTAGGAGTCTCATGCTAGAGCTAGCTTGATTTCCAGATGTTGCCTACCCCAGCTTTGAATAGGCCTTATTCTCTAGGGACAATCATAGTCCTGCTGCCAGGTCTGACTAATTTGGTAAGTAGAGTTTCATGTCAGACTGCACAGTCATCCTTCTTTACAGTTCACAGTAAATAAAAATGTTAAGTGTGTTAAAAAATAGATATAAAGGTTTAGGCTACTATCAACATGCCTGCCTAAATGTATTGCCACAGCCTATCTGCTTATTTTGCAAGCCAAGCAATGAAAGTCAACAAAGCAAAATGAAAAGTCGATAATATAAACATTCTGTAACAAATGGATGGATCCATCGATGTGAACTCATGTAACATGTATGTATGTATATATGTAACATATACAGCAGCACACTGCCAAGGCTGCTTACATGTGTTTGCAGACATTTTGTGCTCATCAGCCTTGTGACTGCAGGCGTCAGCAGATACTCAAAATGCAAGATAATGAGCCAGCTGATTAACTGGTTAATTGGTTGACTAACTGGTCGATTTGTACCTTGGAGAGGTTGAGGAGGATCTGAATGGAGAAGGTGATGACATCCATGCAGGGGACGCTCCGATTGCAGCAGCGGATGAGTGTGAAGATGACGTTGGTGGCTCCGCTCTCCACCAGGCGCTCACAGCACTCTGGGGACAGCCTGGTGGCAGTCTCTGCACATACACACACATAACACACATAACACACACACACACACACAGCCTCTTGTTAGCACTCAGGACAAATTGCACAACTGAAATGTCCTAAGACACTTGTGATTGTGCTCAAATAATCAGAATCAATTATATTCAAGGGTACTGAACAAGGTTATCTCGTTCCATTTGGCATTCATTTCCTTTCCAGTTTCTTTGAACGGCATTGGCAAATTACCAGACACACTGATGTAGCTGCCATAACGTCATAATGAAAAATGAAATTTAAGTGCACTCTTGCACTATAACTGGGCACACAGAAACAGTGGACACACTGATATTAAAAACATGAAAAAAAAAAAGTGCGTAGGTGTTCTTTTGTGTCACCGAACTTCTGGAGATACCATCATAAATTGCACAAGTATTCTTACTGTGTCCCTGAAGACACTGTAAACATCAGATGAAAACTGAGGGAGGGTATTGCTAAGGACTTCCCGATACGCATTACGGCAATACAGCTGGAAACTGATGCCGTATATCAGGGCTATTCGATTACAACTTCAATTGGGCCAGATTTTAAAACCGAGAACTTTAGCTGGGCCAGGCATTTTCAGCAGCCAGTAAGCAGCAGGTAATGGCAAATTTTAAACCAACACAAATGAATGTAATGAACAGCCAGATACATTTCATTGTTTACCTTTTAAATTTCGTCACATCTGACACAGGCACATCACAAAGTACATGAAAATAGTACAGCTCTGGCTGTGGGATGCAGTCAAACTCTGCACTTTTACAGCCCTCTCCTGTGATCCCTCTGGAAAATTTGTCCCGAAAGTCTGATGTTTCTTAATGTGGTGCCTCCGAACATTGTGTTCTTTACATACCACAACACAATTATCACATATTAAACACATCCACTTGGCTTTTGGATCTGTCATTAACAAGTGTTTTTCAGTCCAGGCAGGTTTAAACCGACAATTTTCATTGTCAATTTTACATTCTGGGTATTGAGAAAGACATGTTATCAGAGGTTTTGGAGGTCAAACTTCTACTATTACGAGACTCACATTCACAACAACGTGCTGCATTGTGGGTTGAATGTTGCAAGGCTACGCAGAGTGTTGCATTCAACATCTTTTGGAATTTCTTTAGTCTAGCACAACATGTCTTTCTCGTTTTTCTCAACTTTTCTGGCTGGGCCACATGTGGCCCATTTGAATAGGTCTGCCGTATATCACAAGAATAAAAATTGTGATATACTGCTGTATTGGTTTTTAAGCACAGACCTTATTCAGAGGTATGAAAACACCAAACATTATAAAAATGAATGTAAAATTATAACAGACATGGCATCAGAAAAAGACAGCAACCACAACATCAGTTTTTAGGTCAACCCCCTCAGCCGATGCATTGCAGAAAAGCGTCAACAGTGATAACTCTGATTTTAATTTTTGCATTATCCAACTGCTTTTTGTTTGTAGCCCTCTCCAGTTCTTTTTTTTTCTTCTCTTAAAGCTGCTGTGGGTACAGCTGCTAATGTGTCTGCATTCTCTCTGCCATTCTTCTCCGTATGACCAGCTCGCTCAGACATAGCTTTCTGTCTCGCCGTTGCGTAAAACTCCGGTCACATGTAATAAATGCACAGGCAAAGTGTGCAAAGGCAGGACAGACAGGTAGGCGTAAATAGTAGTAAAATTCGTAGTAAATTCTAGGACCATCTGAATCAACTGGTTGGACACATCACAGCAGAGCATTCAATATTTTGATTTCCATGAGGCTGTTGCGAGGTTTTCTACAGCTATGACAAGAGATGCTTCTAAACAGAATTACCAACTCCACCTTTAAAGTAACCAGATAAGGAACAGTATGCTTAGCAGCACTCGGGCCTATTTTCCAGATTACACAGCAAATCTAGCTGCTTTTAAGTTACTAACAAACATTCCTCTGCCATCCTTCATCAACTACAGCAAAAGTTACAGTTTCACTAAAACTGCAGTTTTTAACAGGAGCATCATTAGTTACTTCATTTGGGTAAATTACAAGAGGATGGCAAAGTCTTACCAAGGTTTTTCAGAGCCTCAAGAATGTAGGAGAAGTGTTTGTATCGAAGGAGGTAGTCCAGAGCGGACGACGTCTTGTTGCACAGTTTTTCCTCCTCCCGCACGTTGGCCGAGACTTGGCGTAAACGGTGTCTCAGCTTCACAACCTTGGGATTGTCATTCAGTTGCCGAGAGCAGTGTCCTCTCCACAGAGCCTGAAGGAATATGGAGAGACAAATAAGATAAAAAAGAATGACTCATTTTGATTGCTAAGTAATGGTGCATTAGATCGATGGATTTTTAACATTTATAGCCAAAGGGAGGAACCTTTTCTGGGGATGGGAACAGTATATCATCCATTTAAAACAACGATTTGATCTTTTCAAATTATCACAATTACATTAATCAACATTATGGGCAAAATGAAAATGTTACATTACACTTCACAAAATGATCTCTAAATGGCTTGTATGAACATCAGAAATTATTACAAAAACAAAACCCGTTTTTCTAGTCATACGGCCAATGACTATTGTTGAAAGAAACCCTTGAAGACCCTTTGAGACTTTGTAAGTCTCGAGTATAAAATCCACAATTCATTGTTTTACCTGCGCTTTGAGAATGCCTTGTTCAACCCTCTTCTGGCGCCTAATTAGGAGAAATTTCCGCACGGCCTGCTGGATGACAGATGCAGCCCTGTGGCGACGAGCTAACCAGTGCTTGACTGCTCTCTGGGTTATAACCACCTTCCTCCTGTCCTCCAGATACCGTCTCCTCTGCCGCCTTGCCCTCACCCATCGCTACAAAAAACAAGAGATTAATTTTGAGAAATGTTTTGCTTTTTACTGATAGATTTGATTCTGTTCATTAGATCAATTAAGTGCTCAGTAAATTCAGATTCGTTTTGAAAAAAATCTTTGTTACTGTACCTGTAAGGTGATGACAGAATGGATTTGTCTTTTGGCCGACTCCAAAGCCCAGTGGGCTCTCAGAGTTCGTTGGATCTTGATGGCACTGAGATGGTGGAAGACTGCAGACGTGAAACGGATCCTCCTCTCTGCCATGGCTCTCTCCAGTGCCTGAAAAAAATGGCATGCAAAGGACAATGGTCATTTTTGTTTCTTTAGTTGGTTCACTAAAAATATTGTTGTAATCAGGCTTTTGTTTCATGGACAGGCAGTGGTTTCCTTTAATAACAGTGTTTTAATTTTAATTCAGTCTATCCACCATTAATTAAAAATTAAATTAACAGAATTTTAGATTCAACATTTTTAACAGACATGATGATCATGCTTGTTACCTGTCGTCTTGCAATCCAGGCCCGGCAGTGCGTCTGGAGTGTAACAGCAGCTTGTTTCATGTGGGTGTAGTTGTTCCTCTCCAACCTGCCGAGCTTCACAGCCCGAAACCTTTGCTGAAGTTTCACAGCTGCCTCCTTTTTCCTTTGGTATATACGCCTCTGCACTGAGCATCTCCAGTGTGACTGGATCACAACGACAGCTTGATTTTGTAGTCGAATGTCCCTCCTGACACACCAGCCTCTAAATGCTGCCTGAAGGATGATGGTGGATTGCTTCTTTTTCAAGAAATTTTCTCTGTCTTGTCTTTGAAGAATACAGGAGCGATAGTATCTCTGGATGATAACAGCTGACAGGCGCATAGCCTGGAATTTGACTTCTTCTCTGTGCTGTCTGAAAGCAGACTGGATCACAGTGGCAGCGTGATGCCAACGAGCAACCTCCTTCCTGATGTGCTGCCCTCTGTATGCTGCCTGAATGATGATGACTGCATTGTGTGTTTTCAGGTATTGTGTTCTTTGTGTTTTAGCTGCTATAGTAGCCCGGTACCTCCGCTGAATGGTAAGGGCAGCGGATTTCAACAGCAGATACCGCTTGCGTTCGCAGTGTGCTCTGTAAGCTCTCTGGATAACGTTGGCAGCCTGATGATTTTGCTTCATGATTCCTCTGGATTTCATTCCACGGAAGGCCGCTTGTAAATTAATAACAGCCTCCCTTACTTTTAGATAATGTTTAATCTCAGTGTTTCTTTGCAGCTGAGCTCTAAATCTCTGTTGCAACACACATGCTGCCCAGCGCTGTCTTCTGAAGGCTGACTGCTGCTTATGCCTCTTGAAGTGTGCCTGAATGACAGTAGCTGCCCTTTGCTTCTTGGCAATGTCGGTTCGCACACGACGACCTCTGAAAGCTGTCTGAAGAATGATGGCAGATTGTCTCAGTTTCAGAAAGTTTTCCCTCTCTCGTCTTTGAAGAATACGGGAGCGATAGTATCTCTGGATAAAAATGGCAGACAAGCGCATGGCCTGGAATTTGACTTCCTCCCTGTGCCCTCTGAAAGCAGACTGGATCACAGTGGCAGCCTGATGCCAGTGAGCAACCTCCTTTCTGATCTGCCGGCCTCTGTATGCTGCCTGGAGGAGGACTGCTGCTGTGCGCATTTTCTGGTAT
>JAPQLA010000020.1:5267790-5279409 GCA_029822935.1 Naso vlamingii
GAGCGATAGTATCTCTGGATGATAACAGCTGACAGGCGCATAGCCTGGAATTTGACTTCTTCTCTGTGCTGTCTGAATGCAGATTGGATCACAGTGGCAGCGTGATGCCAACGAGCAACCTCCTTCCTGAGCTGCTGACCTCTGTATGCTGCCTGGAGGAGGACTGCTGCTGTGCGCATTTTCTGGTATTGATTCATTTGTTCCTTTGCTGCCACAGTGGCCCGGTACCTCCGCTGAATGGTGAGGACAGAGGATTTCAAGTTAAGATACTGCTTGTGTTCACTGTGCGTTCTGTAAGCTCTTTGGATGACACCGGCAGCCTGGTGCTTTTGTTTGATGATTTTTCTGGATTTCATTCCACGGAAGGCTGCTTGTAAGACAGCAGCAGCATGTCTCTTGGCATCCAGGGCGTGCATCTCCTCTTTCATTTTTCTGTTGGCTCTGTAACGTGCTTGCAATACATTAGCAGCCCAGTAAAGCTTCTTGTAGTTGGTTCTCTGCTGGTACTTTCGGAAGTGGGCCTGAATTGTTACAGCTGCCATATGCTGGATATGCAACTGCTTTCTGACCTTATATCCTCTATAGGCTGCCTGCAGAGAAATGACAGCCCCACGTTTTGCTAGATAGTCCAAATGGTCTTTTCTTGCCACAACCATTGCTCTGTACCTCTGCTGACAAACCACAGCTGCTGCTTTAATAGCTAAGAACCTTTTTCTATTCCAAATAGTGAGAAACCTTCTCTGAATGATTACAGCAGCTTGGTGCATCTTTGAAATCTTCCTCCTGGTCCTGTGGCCGCGATATGCTGCCTGGATGACTACAGCTGCAGACTTCATTGTCCTGTACCTCTGCACCTGTTGATCCCTGAGCCTTTTGGCCCTGAAGTGTTCCTGAATAATGATGGTAGCACACTTGATGGCAAGGTAAGTCATTCGCATTCTGTGCATCCTGAACTGTGCTTGGATTGTCTTGGCAGCATTGTGCCTCTTCTTTAGGTCTTGTCTCACCTTGAATCCCCGGTAGACAGCTTGTATCTTTAAGGTGGCATGCTTTAGCCTTCTGTATTCCTTCTGCTGTATCCTGCAGGTCACAAGAGCTCTGTATCGGCTTTGGATGATAATTGCTGCACTTTGCAGGAGAAAATATTGTTTCCTGCATAAATACATCTTAATCGAAGCCTGAATGACAGTTGCTGCCCAGTGCTTCTTCTTAAGCTCTGTCCTAACCTGCATGCCTCTGAATCCAGCTTGAAGAGTGACACAGGCTGCTCTCATGAGCAGGAATGTGTTTCTCATCTTCTTTCTAGCCACATAAGCTCTGTAGTAACGTTGTACGACTACAGCAGCTGCCTTTTTGGACTTGTACTCTGCCTGCGCTTTGTGCCGATGGTAGTGGGCCTGTATCACTGTTGCACACTGATGCCACTTTTCTATCTTCTTCCTGTCTGCTCTACCTCTCCAGTGAGCTTGCAGAGTGATTGCAGCATTCCTAAGAACAGTATACTCCTTCTTTGTCCTACGAGCCAAAATTGTGGCTCTGTACTTCTGCTGTATCACAGCTGCAGCTTCTCTAAATCGAAGGTAGCGCCTTTGAGTGGCATATTTCCTAAAAGCAGCCTGGATCACTGTTGCTGCCTTTTGCTGTTTTTTCAGGGATTCCCGAGCCACTTTTCCACGATAAGCTGCCTGTATGGTAATGGCAGCACATCTCATCCTCACAAACAATTGCCTTTGCATGTCTCTTTCCACAGAGGCCCTGAACCAGTGCTGAATTGTGACTGCAGCACATCTCATCTTTGACACCTGTTTTCTGACTGCATGCCCTCTGAAGGCACTCTGAATGACAACAGCTGCGTGGTGCCTCTGCTTGAACACCTGAAAGCAGCGCCTCTGTGCGTGACCTCTGTATTGGGCTTGAATGAGCATAGCACTCCTTCTCATCTTCCTGTAATGATGGAAACACATTTGCATTCTGTACCAAGACTGAATTCTCACAGCAGCAGCAGTTCTTTCGGATATTTTCTCCCTGTACCATTTCTTAAACACAGCTTGGATTGTTTTGGCTGCACGGTTTTCTTTTTCTGTTTTCTGAGCTTTCCATCTTCTGTAACCTCTCTGTATTTTCACCACTGCAGTTCTCAGGGAGAGATAATGTTCCCGATCTCTTCTTGCTAGAGCTGACGCTCGTGAGTGTTTCTGAACGACTGCTGCTGCCCAGAGGATTCTTCTATATGCAGAGACTGCCCTCTGCATTCGCCACTGAGCCTGGACGACAATCACATAGTATCGGAGGTGTTGGTAGGCCTTCATAGTGGAAAACATCCTCCACTGAGCCTGTAGGGACAAAATAAAAACCATCTAATCAACGAACAAGAACAAGGAAGAAAACATTTTTGCTGTAACAAAAAAGACATTAACAGTTTCAGATTATGGCCCCTGGGCATGGTGGTGACTGTCTTTAGAGCACCTGTGCTCGACTGCAGCTTACACTGTTGCTTTATGTCTTCACCCTGCCAGCACCAGCTGCCCATCAATTTTGTTAAGCCTGTTGTCTTCATTTTTATCGGACAACACCTTACACAACACCATTCTCACACATCCACATGAACTTTACGGATATTACTGACCAACACACTTCATCCTTGTATACATCTTTGAGTTGCCCTCATTTGTCAGAATAAATAATATATATTTAATTGAATTTTGCATCCTTTGACGGTTTTGTCATGGCCAATGAGCTGCGTTATGACAATATAAATTCAGGACTGATGTCAACAGATCTCTTTTACAACTGGGATCTCTGTCTAAAGTAAGAAACAAGAATTAACAAATCAAAAGCATACACAGATTGATGAAAAACAAAGTCTTATTTCCACTGTAATGTCTGCTATGAAGGGCTGGGCGATATGGCCTGAAAATAAAATCTCAAATAAATAAATAAATAAATTTAAAATAAATAAATAATTAAAAAACAAACAAAACACCAAACTTGATTCACAATTTGAATCATTTTTTTTTTCATTCCTAAAAACAAACTACAAATGACAAAGAAATTACTCGAAAAGTTAAAAGCAAACTAAATTTCTCTTCTCGGGTTAAAGTGCAAGCTGCAAACTTTCAGAGTGCATTTTGTTGTTTCAGGGGAAGGGAAGTCGTTTACATTTGCACTGAAGCCTGCAAAACATATTTCCATGTAATTCTTCTATCATCATAAATCAAAACAATATAATTTTGAGGCTTGTGGAACCAAACACAAGCCTGGAAATAGAAAATCAAATTTCATTTTTAAAAATTTCCTAAACCCCAAATTCAAATTATTCAATGAAATCAATTTATCGTCCAGCCCTACTGTTTACGATATTTTTAATGCAGAACCAGTTTTAGATATAAATTACAAAATCCCTGAATGGTTTATCATGTAAAACATATTTATATTTTTGTAGCAACCTGTTTCTTCCTCACACACGTAATAAACTACCTGGATGACAGTTGCCGCTTCATGCTGCTGAGCCCGCAGTTGAGCCTCTTTTCTCAGTCTCAGCCATTTGCGGGCTGCGTAGCCCCTCCAGACTGACTGGATGATAACAGCAGCTTGACTCTGCCTCGTAGCTCTGCGCCTCTGGAGAAAACGCTTCACGACCAACTGGATTTTTACAGCAGCCATATTTCTTTCCTGTGTCCAAACAAAATCAAGAGACAAAAGAACATTACTATTGGTCATCAGCTTCAGGTTTTTTTTTTTCCATGCCAGACATTTATCAATACAGCTCATGTTCATTTTGGGGGTGTAAGAAAATATCGATATTGGCAATATTGTATCGATATATAGTATCAAAATCCTTTTGTCCTGATACACATTGTATTGCCAGATTTTTGCCAAAACACAGCACCAGCTAAAAAATTATTCTCATTATTAAGCTCCAGAACAGGAAGCCGCAAACTGTGCCCACCAGCTGAGTAACAGTGCAACTTATGTGAAATCCCAGTGCAACAAAATCTCTACCTGGAGCACTTTTTTTTTTAAATTTCAGAGAGTGCAAAATGTAGACAAAAACTGGTGGGGTTTTTTTTTGCATTTATTATTCTACTAAAGTATTGCTAACAGCAGACTGAACCTGAACTAAAACAGCCAATGCAGATGTTTTTAAAGCTGCTGACACTGAGACTGATTAATTTTGTGAGTAACAAAATGCTTAATTGTCTCGCCAATATCTGAATGAAATTTGCAAAAACAAATGGAACAGATTGGATTAAAAAAAAAAAAAAACTATTGGGTTGTATCAAACATTAACCCAACCTTGTAGAGCTGCAGATCTTTCTTTAATCTGTATTTCCTCCAGGCGCCCTGAATGACCCGAGCTGCTCTGGTTTCGTTCCGCAGGTCCAGAAGACGAGCACACAGAAAGGACAGGTATGACATCACAACCTGGACATAAACAGATGTTGGTGAACCAAGAGGTGAAGCATTTCACTCTGGTGTGGACACATTTTTTCAGACAACTTTACCACAAAATAATACTTTCATCACTGCCGGTGTGTAGTTTCTTTAATTTGCAGTGCCAAAAATAATTCAATGATGGAGATTTCAGAGCAATAACTCTGATTATTACTCCAAACCCTGATGACCCAATCCCTTTTCTGCACCTGGTCTCAGATGTGACTTTGTTGTGAAAGGTAAGGATCATTTATATTGCACAGTGAAAATGTGATTCACTGAGATTTTATAAAAAATACATTAATTGAAAAAACAAAAACATAGAAAGGACTGAGGTGAAGGAAACCTCCTAGTGCTGTCTCACCTTCTCATTGGGGATAGTGTTGGACATGTCTGCTGGGTTGATCATGGCAGGAACTCCACCCAGGAAAGACACAGCAGTGTTGACCAACCTGAAGTTGTTTTTCTCATTCTCAAGCAGCTCTTTAAATTCCACTGACGGAGAATCTGGATCTGCTCACAAAAATAACAGATGTCTTCATCACAAGTCAGTTCCTGTCTCCCAAATCATTTCACATCTCTTTTAAAAGTTGTATGTGTAAGTTTAAGATCATACATTACAATTTTTTTAGCTATGACTTAAGATTCTAATTGGAAATAGAAGGAAAGCAGTTAAGCTGCAAAACACAATGCATTTGAGTTTAATGAATGCAACAGTTTATGAAACACATTGTGGTTCATTCCAATGCAATTTTTTGGCTTAAATGCGAACATCTCCATCCAGCTCTCTATTTTCCAGACTCCAGTGCACCACAAATGTCTATGTCAGTCTGTAGATTGGCCCACAAAAAATTCCCCACTCTTCGGCGGCCACAGTTCTCCTATGAGGCTGAAATTTGGCATTGAGGTTGTGGGTGTTCATGTTCACACTTATTGGCTGAAAGTGGGTGTGGCAATGGGAGTGGCCTACTGCAAAAAGATGCATAACTTACAAATGGATTCACAGACTTGCACAAGATTTTATGGAAAGGTTGGTCATGAGCCAAAGGACAGCTGATTAACTGTTTGGGCCAACTGGCAAAAGGGGGCGTGGCCTGTGACAAAAAGGCGCATAACTTCTAAACGGATTCATAACGTGGCCAAACTTTGTTGAAACACACACACTTTTATTGATCATGGCTTGTTCCGCCCCTTCACTTTAGCCCCACCCCCTTCTATAACTCATCAATCATTTGTGTTAGACTGTAGACATAAAATAAAATAAAAACATCCATTTATGATGCGTCTGTAACTTTATGATAACATGATGCCTGAGACGACTGTATCATTTTTAGCTGCTGGTTGCAGTTATTTGCACTCGTTAAAACAAGCATCCAAACAGAAATTTCACTGGTGACGTTGCTGACAAGTACCATTCAGGTATGTTGGCAGGGAGTCAAAGGAGTTGTCGGAGTCGCTGGCTGAATGGTCGAGCTCCAGGCGGCCCCTCGGTGAGCACTCCACAGTCTGAGTTGTGCTGTGACTGACAGCCTCCTCTGGCAGGAGACTGGGGTGGTAGTGGTGGATAAGGTAGCAGAGGATGCGGCCATCTGAGAATGTCACAGTGAAGTTCTCCACCTGCACACACAGAAAATACAATTCACTTACTTTTTTTGCCTTAAGTACAATCTGGACATATGCCACATTAATTTGTGAAAATATTTGTTTTTATTTATTTTAAAATATATAATTTGCAAGACAAATGCATCTGCAATCTGCAAGACAACATGTTGAGATTGAGATGTTGAAGGCTTAAGTATATTAGACAGATACTACACTCTGAAATATCTTTTAGAGTTTGCAGACAAAAGCCCAAAGTGAGGTATACTGGCACCCAATGGCTGTGTGTAAACTGTGTGAATACACAAACTAAGAACTGACTGATTCCTAGCCGACACCTTCTGAGACAATCAAGACACCCTGGGATGAGTCGGGGAGCCATTAAAGACAATGTTCTTGTTGCACTCAAACGGAGCAGAGCACAGTGATGTTTATGTAGCAGATGCAAGCGATAACTTTAATGATTAAATTACATCACTTGATCATCATCAGCACCTGAGTAACAGTTATAGCTAGAGTTACACGCATTTTTGTGACCACTTTACTATCGTGTTATGAATCATGAATTTTGTAAGAAAGCTAATTTGTGCATGTCATTTAAAAAAAAACAAAACACAAAATTGATGATGTGATAATTGAAAGGATCTGAACCCAACAAGCACTTTTTTTGTAATTTGTAGGCTGGTGTATCTTTAAAACAACACTTCATTTACATGGTATTATTATTATTATTGTAATGAAACAAGAGCCACGATCGAGTCCGGAGAAATGCTGCTGTCTTGAGACATGTGACAACCATCATATGTCAACACACCACAGTGGAGTGTGCCCATTTGCATAGAGCAGGTCAAGATGTTTAACAGTTTAGCAGCCCTTGCAGGCACCAGCCTCTTGCCTCTCTGAGTCATTTCAAATCAAAATGGAGTTCATTTTTTAACTCTTGAAAGTGTTTCCTTATGTGACCCCACCACTAATGGCTACAACAGAAAAACAGTTCTATAGCACACCAAAAGACTAAGAGCAGCAGGCAAAGAAAGTAACACTGTATATTAAGCAGACGTTAGGATATGTACCATAAAATCCGGTGTATAGGGGCACACTCACACTTAGACCAGTTGTCTTGTACCGTGCCGATGCACGATTGTTCCCCCCTTCACCCTCCCCTCTCCTCTCCTCTGCTCTGCTGGCCCACATTCACATTGCTCCAGTCTAGCCGGGCCTGACCACGCTTGAACTATATGATCTATGGAGTGAGACCTGTATTTTTACCGACATTGTTTTATCTTGTAATAAAATTTTTAATTGTTCTCTGGAATCCGCAATCTAAAAGACAGTTGCAGATTTTTCCACTGCTCTTTATCTGGATTTTGTAATGTTGTCTGCCTAGATTTAAGGTAAATCCTCCAAAAACAATCACAGCGAGTGCATTAGCATCCGTGCCATCTTGAAGCCCACCTCTTCCAACCATGCCAGAGCTGACAAAATGTGCTAAGGGCGAACACTAGTCAAACAAACTGGACTTTGGGGGTCAAACGTACTTAGGCTTGGTATGGATTGACTAGTGTGAGCGCAGCCTACAACGCACTTTTAGTAACTTTTTTATTTCATCTAAAAAGTGGGGTGCGACCAATATGCCGGTATAAATTGCAAAGCAATGTATTTTATAGTATTTCAGTATTTTAACAAAAAGATGGTGCTATTATGAAGCTAAAGCCTTGTCACGGACATCAGAGTTACCACTGAGCTTAACTACTGTCATGCAGGATTGCAAACTCAATGTGGTGACAACAGATGGTACTAGAAAGAGCTACACAGCTGCACTGAAACTGCACGTTGTGGACTTTGCAGATCACAATAAAAAAACTGGTTAAAGCAACTTCTAGTTGGTAATACAAATGTTTTTATTTTTTAAGTAAGGGAGGCTATGTGTTTTTTTTAAATGTTGCACCAGACCAGGTTGGAAAGCAAAGACAGTATACTTTGTGTGCATTTTGAGTGTTTTAAATTGCAAATTGCAGTAGTGTTGAAATAAGTTGTATACATGTTTTCATTGATAATTAGCCATAAAATCCCTTTTTTTGCTTCTTGGAGACACCAAAAAACCGACTGCGTCTTACATACCACTTAATTTATATTCTGTATTTTACGGTAATCATAATCGATAAAAGCACCTCCACCTCAAACATCAAATGATTCTGTGTGGCTTGTGAGCTGAAAATAAACGTTCAAACTCACCTTCAGATTGTAGAAGTCACACACTGCTTGGACCCAGTCCATCAGCAGTGTGATCTTAGTGCTGCTGTGTTCATATGGCACCCTGGTCTTCACAGGACTGGGCTGAAGACCCCGATCAGCCCTAAGAGACGCCAGCCTCCGTTTGGTGCTCAGAGTTCTCTTCAGGAAACCAATTTCCTCCTTTAGCTGATCCTCCTCTAAAATCACCTCCACCTGAACAGATTATTTGAAAGGTGCATATCAGTCAACTCTTCCTACAGCTTTCAAACAAGATTTGGATTTTATGAACTGCCAATAACACAGAGGTAGGATACACACATGAAATGCAAAGATAATTTTCCACAAGAGGCTCAATGTCTTCTCTCGGTGTCCGTCCACAATGTCTCTGGAATCAATAACAGAGCCTGAAAAATAAAGACACAGTGTTTGAAGTTGAGGTTGCGCGTCTTATGTCAGGTGAAATCAGTACAAGCTGACTGGCTGTTGATACAAGTGACATGTCTTACATTTTAAAACTGGCACCTGCCGAACATTCCCTGAAACTGTTTTGAATTTTTGGTGCAAAATGGACTTAAGGGAGCGACATCAGACAAAATAAATCCCGAGCCGGAGCAGAAACAGGGAGGGGAGGGGGCAAGAATCTCATGCTACAGCTAGCTTGATTTCCAAATGTTTCCTCACCCAGCTTTAATAAATCTATTAAGTTAAATCGACAAACACTCCCAGGTTTGTCCTTCTCATATGTCAGAATTTTCTGTTCACATCATTGTAAACAGAATACTTTTGGTTCTGACCCTTTGATCAGGCAAAAAAAAATTAAAATTAAAATTAAAAATCCTTGGCCTCTGTGGAAATGTGTTGAGCATCTCTCATAATTTTAAAATTCAAATATTTTTTACTCTACACACTAAATTGAAAGTGATGAAAGAAATAATCATTACTTGTAGCTAGTGATAATACGGTTAGTCAATTCATCAATTGGTCGACTGACAGAAAATATCATAAAATCTTGAATTAACTTGAAAATGTCAAGTTATGCTTATGCACAACTCTTTCTTTCTCGTCGAGCAATAAAGCATAAAATGGTCTTTAGTCCCTTTGACATGTTTACATCGTTTGTACACACGCACAAACATATTGATGATATTTTCTCAAAGCTGACACAAATGCAACTCAGCATCATAAAAGGCAAAGAAATGCAGTCATGTCACTGTGCAGGTGTACAACAGCTGTTTGTGATCAAACACAAAAGGTGTGCAGTAAGATGGCAGGTGTTCATGTTCCAGCGTGGTGATGTGAAAAATTAACAATGCCTAAAAAATACAGACCATTATGACCACAGAAGAAAAAAATTCTGTATCACATCTTGTGGAGAACAAATCTTCTTTCAGATTCAACTTCCTTTTGTTTTGCTGTTTGCTCAGAGAGAAAACCTTGAATTACCGTGTTCATCCTTGAGGTCGACCCCTTTCTTTTTGAGCACTTGCAAAGTCATGTCGACATTGTGGACCTTCTGCAGTCGGCTGATGGCCGGCAGACGGAGCTTTGCTGACAAACTCCAGTCCTGGATGAGGAGCTCCATCACACGCCTAGAAGCAAACCCCACATAGAAAAAAATATACTTTATGGGATATTTCACTGTAATATTCTGTTCTGTATATCAGTTACCCACCCTTATGTCTTGAATTCTAGAGTTTTTTTTCCCTCCAGCATTCCTCCATAGTAAACAAGTAATTTAAAAAATGTGCACTTCCTTTTGCTGGCAGTTTATAGAGGCTCACGCCTGAAACCATCAAAACTGTCTAAAAATGTCCATCCAAAAGTTTCCTGTGGTACAATCCAAGTTGTCTTTATCGTGTCGTATGCGCAATACTTCCAAAACACTTTTAAATCAGCTAGAAAAGTGCTAAATCCAACATATCTGATCGAATAAAAGTTTTAGAAAAGATGGGAGTGCCACTTGGATCAATGTGACGAATATGTTAAAAATCAGGTGCTCATCAGTTTAGGTAAGAATGACAAAGTGAAAAAAATGGCTGTCAGCTTACTATAGAAAGGGAAGTCCAAGTTGAGGAGCAGTGCAAAAGAGGAGCACTGAGGCACTCTGAATTATAAGTAAAAATCCTTTAATTCCTTTAATTCAATTAAATAATTTAATTCCTTTAATTCAGTTAAAGGATTTTTACCCATAATTCCTCAGTGCCTTCGATTTTTTTTGCTTTGACATCTGATCCAATGTTTTGAGCTGCAGGTTACAGTTATTCTAAACTTCGGTGAACTCCGACTCAAATGGTTATGGTTCTGCCAAAAACTGCAGAAACTCCTCTCTCTCTCTCTGTAATTTTCATTCGCTTATCCTTATGTTCTTTAAAAATACTGAATAGTTATTCCAAACTAAGCAAACAAAACGCCTTGTACAGAGAGAGAGAGGAGTTTCTGCAGTTTCTGATAGAAATATATAAATAATTTTCTTCAGTTCAGGACATTTAGGGTCAGTAACTAATGCACAAAACAGCTTCTATTTTTGACATCTTCGGTGTTATGAGCTTGTTGCTGTGTCATCTACCCTGTACAATGATCGATGAATACTGACTGCAACCTACATCATTATACTTAAAAATCTGCTGCTTATCTACCATTCGTATATTAAAAAAGAAATTAAGGACACAAGTTTTGAAATGCTACTCAGCACTTGGTATATATTATTGGTAATAAGTAACTCTGTGTCAATTTACTTCTAACAACATTCAGTATCATTTAATTCCTGTTTTGCCGTGAAGCAGCATAACTGAATTCCAACATGGACAAAACTCAGTGAATCTGTTTATTTTGTATTAGAAGGTGATCTGTTTTAGTTTGCTTTCAAACTACACCATTAATCTGCAGGTGACCACAGTGCATTAAAAAGGTGAAATGTGACAACAAAAGCCATAAACAGCAAACATTAAAACACTTCAGTCTATTTTGCAAATGTGTTGGGAGGAAGGAGATGACATCCTTATATGAAACCTAATGCATTTTGGTAAGTATCCCTGAATGTAAACATCTTTCGTTTGAGGGCGCATTCAGAAAAGGCATATGCTGTCAACACAGAACTAAAGCCCAATTTATGCTTCAAAAGCAATAGGCAATAAGCCCGCTGGCTTTTTGGGCTTATTGACGTCATCGCAGCGGGCTTAAACCGCCTCGCGACAGGTTAAGCAATGTTAAAGACACTGGTCATACAAGCCTCACAAAAGTTGGGGCACATACAACATCATCAGTGGCTTATAGAGACGAGACGAGGGGCGGGAAGCGCCCGTAGTTGTAGTCCTGTACTCTATCTTCTTGTAGGCTGGTTCTCACTCTCCT